>VZRR01010087.1:603129-793305 GCA_013398015.1 Oreocharis arfaki
GCACCCCGTGTCGCCGCACACGGCACCGCCCGCCAGCGGCCCCCCCGGCACCGCCGGCCGCGGCGCCCGGCCGCTGCCCGCCTGGCCCACTGCGGCACACGCTACCTCCTCCTACAAGATCTACGTCCACGACTCGGCGCCGTCCTGGACCTTGTCTCCCTTCCAGGAGTCGACCACCACCACGCCGGAGGCCAGCACGACCCCCAAAACCCGTAAGTGTCGCCGGCCGCTCCGCGCCCTCGGGCCGCCCGGTGCGCGCCTCGCCCCGTCCACAGCCGGCGTTGGCCGAGCGCCGGCGGGGGCGGGGCGGGGCGGTGCGTCGGTCGGAGGTGGCCGCCGTGTTGTTCCCGTGCGGTTGCTGCCGTGCGGGAGGCTGGAGAGCTCCGAAGTTTGTGCTTCTTTCTCCCTTCCCTGCTTGCGCCCCCTTTTTACCCCCGGCAAGTTCCCTGCTTGTGTGATGGATGTTGAGGCAGGAGCAGCCATTTGAGGAGACCGCTTTTCATTGTGGATTTAGGAAGGATGTAGACCCCCTCTCCCTTTTCCCCCTCCTGGCTGGTCTGCGAAAGGTACTTAGGAGATGCTGGGAGGTGTCTGAGCGAGAGGGACCAGTCATGACCCCCCCAGAAGGGGCAGTGTGGAGAGTGGTCTTCAGCAGGTGCGGGGTGGATTGTGCATGTGCTTCTCTGCTGGTGACGGAGTTTGGCTACCCGCACACTCGTCTCCCTTGAAACGAGAGCGGGCTCCGCAGAGATGCTCTCTCCGTCCCAGTGTCCGGCTCCTGAAGGAGCTGCTGCCAGCTCCGCCGGGAAGGAGCCCGGCGCACCCCGCGGATATGCAGAGCCATCCCCCCCGCTTTGCTGGCTCCCGTGTGTAGCCACAGCACCGCGTTGCCGTAACTGACTATTTTTTTTTTAAGCAGAGGAGGGGGCTAGTTCTCCGATTGATGCTTGGTGGCTGATTCTTCCCACCCTCCCAAGCACAAACCTAAGCATTCGGGCTAGAGCTGAAAATTCATTTGGTCCGTGTGCATCAACTTTCAGCTTCTCATAAAGGTTACTTAGGACAAATGCAATCCTTGCCGAAAGAACTTCTGTGCGATGCTATTTAGTGAAACGCTCAATTATACTGTATTGTAGTATTCTTCTGTGTTTTCTTGGAGGCAGTAGAGGAAGTGAAAAGCCTGGTGTCCTCCGTTAACTCTTAGTTACTGCTGCTGGGAACGTCAGTTCAATTGAATCGCTTTTACAGCCCAGGGCTCCCCTTTTCTATGCTAATGTAGGGGTATTCTGCTGGAGGATTTTGTTAGAAAGCAATATGAACTTTATTTAGTCTATTAAATCTATCTGCTGATAAGCACTGGGGCAGAGAGTATAGGCAGCGAAAGCTGATCTTGTGAGTTGACAAAATTGGGAGAAGAACAGCAAATTGGATGTGTATGTGTGGGTGGATGGGTGTGCAGGTGGCGGATGGCTGGGAATGATTACGGATAAAACTATCACTAAATCAGAAGAGCTAACGAGGCAGTAACTCGTTTCTCCTGTGTCTGTCACAGTAAATGGGGGAGAAGCAGCCCTTACAGGTGTGTCCAAGCCTGCATGTTCTGTAGGTAGAACCCAAGGTAGTCGGAAGTTACCAGAAGGAAAATCTTCTGTGGAGCTGAACCCAGCCTGTTTCACTCAGGTGTAGGGAGCTGTATAGGGCACTTCTTAAAACAGCAAATGAAGCCAGATTTTCAACCCATGTCTCTATTTTCAATCCTTGTGTGAAACAGATATGCTACATGATTCTTCAGACTGCTGTGAACTGAGTGTGTATCTGCCTGGGCTTGCCAGGTGGGATCTGTAAGGGTCTAAATGCTCCCTTGCAATCTCTTCCTTTCTCCCCTTTCTGTCTCGTTGGGTATGTAAGAGAAATCCACAGCAATTTCCGCCCCTCTAGGCTGTCTCCTTACAAGGCATAGAAGGCAGGAATATCCTGATTAATAAATAATGTTCAGCTGGCAGGACTCTCCTCCATGCAAGACACACAAAGGAAGAAGAAAAACCACAATCTTGAAATGTTCCTGGCAGTTGCAGAGCTTCCAAACTAATTTTTATTTTAGGGAGGCTGCTAATACCTTTTACAGCAGGGTGTTTCCCTTCATTAAATGCAGCTCGGTTATAGGATGGAAATGCAAGAAGTGCAAATCCAGCAGAAATTGACCCTGTTTGGGCACATTGATAGCAGAGATTATCATTAATGGAAGATTAAATAGATTACATAAAAAAGGATTTGAATTTGTAGGGCATATGAACGTTTTTTTAAAGCCTACAGCTGTACTCTCCTGATACATATAAGCATCTCTAAGGATACATGTAAAATTCTTTGAGACTGCAGTATTCACTGAGGGGAGAGAAAGGAGAAATGCAGTCTTTGTGCTGTGAGCTGCTGACATGGTGTGACCCCAAAGCAAGTATCTGCATCTGCTACTAATAGTTCTCAGCAAGAAAGGAATTTTTTTTAAAAAACAAATTCATCCTGATTTCCCAGGTTGAGCTGCATGTTCCTTCTGTGCCCGTTGTTCCAGCTGCTATTGAAATGAAAGTCATGGATCCTGCTGTACCTTGTGAATACAAATCTGACATGAATCTCATGCCTGAGCTTTCAAAACAGTGCATGCCCTTGTGTCATCCTCTGGCTTGGAAAGGCACATATGTGGGCAGGAGTCATAGGTTATTTAGCATTTCACAGCTTTTAAGAAAAGAAGCACGTGTCTTTATTTATACTGGTTTGTGTTGTAGTTTATTTAATTATTTTAACATGTTAAAATGGGCTCAGAACAGGATTTAGGAAAATGGAAGGCGAATCAGGAGTTCTTTCTCCAGAAAGCCAGATGATTGCCCACCTGAATAAATGTTGGTAAAGCCTTTTCTCTGTGTGTGTATTCATCTGAGGAGATGTTGTGAAATCTCTCTTTTTTTGTGGGTGTGCATAATGACAATAATTCTTGGTTGTGTTTCACTCAAAGTCAAGCTATCTGTTAGCTGTTTTGAAAGTTCTTGATGAAGATCCTTCAGGTTCTGACTAAGCAAAAGCCACTTACTCATCAAATCTCGCTCTGTATCTTGTGCCTGCGTGTGTTTTCCATGATCATGTATGCACTATGTCTTCTCAGCCTAAGCATCTTCATCCAGTGCTCAGTGTAAAAGTCAATCACTGATTTAGAAGGATAGTCCAGCCTATAGATCAGAAAAATCAACCAGCAGACTGGAACATGCCAGCGAGGTTTTATTTTTATCAAGCCATTGGTTTCATTTCTAAGGAGTCATGCCCTGATTTTTCCAATATGCATTTTTCATGGTATTCTGGGTTCTTCAGTAATGTTATTATCCTTAAATTGAGATACTGTACTTAGAAGAATTCCTGTGTGAATTCAGCTATGAAATAGCACCGTGGTATCTCTTGTGTTCATACGACCAAAGGCTAATGCAGAGAACTGAGGTCAGGCAGGTGGGGCTCAACTAATGCACAGCAACCAAGAAAAGAGATGTTACACAACACTTAATCAATATATCTTGTGAAGTCCAATTGCAACCTTCTTTTGTGAGTCTGAGTATTCTTTGATTTCCTGCTAAAGATTTTCTGGTCCAGTCGTTTATCCTCGTCATATCTCTGACTGTTATGCACGGCATGGGTTCAAGTAACAAGCATCTGGCAGATGCACTGCTACCAGCACTGACATTTTGGTAAAAGCTGTTTGTTTTATTTTGCACTGACTCAAATATCTTTTTCACATTAAGGATGACACTTAGATGGAACTGCGGGGTTTTCACCAACTGGAGGGTGTTGTGGGAGGTGCCAAACCGTAGTAAAACCAGACCTACTCTTCCCAGAGCTCTGAAGCGTTCTGCCAGCAAATGACATGGATCGCGAGCGCTTCGCATGATGAGCGTGAGCTGTCACTGAATCGAGGGAAGCGCACGTGACTGCGAAGCACGTGCCTTCAGCATTAACTGAGATTAATATGCCAGTTATCTATCAATTTTAGATGCTTCAAAAGCTGTTGAAGTGAAAAAAAGTACTGAGGCAAACAACTGGAAGTTTTAAGAGCATTTGCTTCTTCTTCATTCCCACTTACTTTCTATTCATATGCCTTCGGTCTGTACCACAGACATGATTACATTTGTGTTTCCCATCTTAAATACTTGTTGACAGGAAGGCTACCATCAAGGTAAAAATAACAAATACAGATTTGCAGCCACATCACTGAAGTGAAAGTTATTGTAATTTATTTTATTTTTCATATTTTACAGCTATAACTTGCTCCATCTGTTTCAATTAAGTTGGATGACACTGGACTTAATTCCGTTTTCCATTTTTAATGTTCTTTATTGTTAGGGACTAGAGCAGTTATCAATGAATTCATAAAGAAGTGGAATATTCAAATAAGCGCCACTCAGATATGTACATTGATTCTATTCAGATATATTTTTTTCTCTCTGCCCTTTATTAAAGTGATCGTTGGAATCCTATGACCTAGAAGAGCTTGCACAGCACTGGTATGATGAGTGGAAGGGCATCCATGAGTGGATATGGCTGAAATTATTCCATGCTGATTTTTAATTGATGGAAATTCTTTTGGGGACTGTAAAGTTTGTCACTATATTGATTTAACCTGTGATCACTGGTGAAAGCAAAGCCTTACATTTTATTTGGCGTATTTTTTTTTTACATCTATGCAAGGGCATTATGTGATATATTATATGTTGACAACAGAATACCATTATTAAATTAAAGTATTGATTCATTGCAAAGGATTATGCTAAAGTAATGTCGATGGTTTATCTTAACCCACAGAAAATGGAAATTAAAAATTAAAGGAAAAGACCTGTCTCTATTTACAGTATAGTGCCTAGTGTTGCAGTACATTTATCATATGACTCATTGCTTTGAACCCCCCTACAAAGCCCAGTAAACGCATGGATTGCTGTGGATTTGGCTTGACTTTCGATTTCATAGCCCATATGGTTTTCAGGAAGTACCTGAAACTACCAGTGTTTGGTTTTGCTGATTTCTTCTGTGATTTGTTTGGAAACAAGCTGAACAAGGAAGAGTGCCCAGTAAAATCATGTGGGATGACTTGGTCACAGGCATATATAGATAAATTGGTTAAAAGCAGGGGATTATTTGTCTCTGAGCCTGATGGTTTCTTTTTGAGCTTTTTTGTGTTTGAACAACTTTGCAATACTGTGCATTTGTGTGCACACCCAGAATGCAAGCACAGATTTGTGCATTTGCACAGTGCCAGTTTTTGAGGAGGATCAGGATCTCAAGGCCTGTAGTAACCTTGGGACCAGTCTTTGGCTGCTTTGCTTCTGGTGCTTGTCCTTTCAGTGCGGTTCAGAAAAGAAACCCGGAGGTTTCATTGGAGCTGGTTGGACTGAATGCCAAGCTGAAGTGCATCTTTTTTAATCTGGTAGTCTCTTTCAGGTTCTGCTGTGTGGAAGAGGTTTGTAGTCACTGCTGCTATTAAGCACAAGTACTTTTTTGTTATTATTTTGCATTACAAGAGTAGACAAAACATGGATAGGAAAAACAATGAAATAACTATGTGTTATGGAGATGTTTTCTTCCTCCAAGGGACTTAGTTCTTGGATCAATATGGTGAGGGTTGGAAGTGTCATTTAATGAGGCGGCTGTGCTTCAGGTGAGGCTGTGTTTTCTCATTGCTCAGAACTCGATTTCCAAGGTGGACAGCTCATAAACCTGCTTTATTACTTTTACCTTCCCCTTCCCACCTAAACTCAATCCACTCTACTGAGTAAAGTGCATCTTCACTGGAGGAGAGGAGCTCCCTATGAGGGTGGAGCGAGGGCACTTCTAACCTGGGCAAGACAGAGGATGAACATCCAGGCAGCTTCTAAGCAGCACAGAGAAAGTAAATGCACACAGGTGGGCAAGTGAATTTTGAGTGGGTTTCTATTTTCTATCACACAGGTTTCTGGGGCCCCTTGGTAGAATGCCTTCAAGAGGAAAAAATTGAATAAAGCAGCCGTGAGGAAAATTAAAATAGCAACTGCACATATAAATTTCCATGTCCTTTTCACGGAAGAAATGCCTAATTGGATCAACTCTTCCTGGTGAAATTTGGAGATAGCAGAGAAAAATATATTAGCTAAATTCTTGTTGCTAACTATTTCTATGGTTGTTTCTGAACTTTTTCAATATACTGAATATTACTGTAGTAATGTTTAAAAAGTACAGATAGAGTAATTCTTCCAGTATTCCATTTTTTCTCTCCTCTAAGTCCAGTATTTTGGATTTCCAAAGCTGTGTTTTTCACGTAGCATTTAAATAGAAGGATTCCATGACTTTTCAGGTCTTTTTTACAACACATCACTCCTGTTTCCTTTTTTTTCTTGGTGTAGATATGTTGACTGCTGACTGTAGGAGATAAACTACTCAGCTTCAAAGATAATTCACTTCATATCATGTTGAGCAACCGATTTTTAAGTCCAAATTGATTTATATTTTTTCCTCAGAGTGATTTTATTTTTTTTATTTCTGCAAGAGTTAAACATTTGGGGAAAGCTCAGGTAGAATGGAAGAGGCTCACTGTCCAATAAAAACATAATTGGGTAAAAAGATAAAGTGAAATTTTGGTTTGGAATACTTGAATTCTGCTTTGGCCCCTTTAAAATCAACCCAGAAACCTGCAAAGTCTCCTCTTTTTACTTTAACATCTTTTTGTTTGTTAGTTTTTGGGTTTATGTCTTTTCTTTTTCTTTTAAAATTTGGATCAATCTCTTGGCAATTCTAAGGGCCCTACAGTTCTGTCCCATCTCCACCTGCCACTTGTGTTGTCCTCTCATAAGAAAGATGTACA
The DNA here is from genome assembly GCA_013398015.1 of Oreocharis arfaki. Lineage (NCBI taxonomy): Eukaryota > Metazoa > Chordata > Aves > Passeriformes > Paramythiidae > Oreocharis > Oreocharis arfaki. The sequence continues at coordinate 609,995 of VZRR01010087.1, forward strand.
TTAGCAGTGCATCTGTATTGGCAATGTGGTAGGTGCTCTTTATAGAAAAATTAATTAGTATTTTATTCTATATGAAAATTCAGACCTTTCACAGAGGCATTTTGTAACTCTTATAGTAAACTATATAGGAAAAAATATCCTGATAGTGTTCTGTGTAGAAGTTGTGCTGAATGAAGTAGTTTATAGTCTTCCATTTTTTTATGATGAGGTTGCTATACGGCCAAGTTTTGCAAACATTATCGGCCCAGTTTAGGGTGTGCTAGTGATGCATTTTCTCTTTTGTAGAGTTATGCATCTGCAGAATCAGAGCCAATTTATGTGAACATCTGTGTGATTAAATGTGTTAGTCTGTCTTAGTTTGCGGTGCGAGCAATTACAAAACAAGCCTGTGTAAGTAAATGTGCATCAGCTTTTTAAAAGCTGCCAAAATTATTTAAATGTGCTTATTAGAACTGAGTTTCCATTAGAGCATTTTCTTTTTGTGTGTGTGTGTTCTTAGCACTGCCTTGAAAAATATACCATTATCCTGTTTACCCTTTGCCTAAAGTGAGTTCTGTAGTAAAGTCTTTGTGTTCTGGAGGACTGTAGTTGCTTAGCTGTAGGCTGTCACAAGACACATGGGTCATGAATCCTTTTACATATCACTTTAAAATTATTTCTTTTCCTGATTCTTTTTTTTGTTATTCTTGAAAATATTTCTTGTTTTGTAGTTTTTCTCTGTATTATGTTCTCAGCTTGCTGTATGCCAAAATTGACTTTTTGATGAAGCTCATAGATAGAAAATGCTTTCTAAAGCATTAGGGATGGCAAGATGTGTTTTAAGATCTAGTTTTTTTCTGAAACCACAATTCTGAAATAAACTCTACGTTGTTCTTTTCCCAGCATCATTCCTATAAAAGTTGAAGATTCTAGTTCAGCAAGAACTGAGCCCTGATTGCTGGCTGTTACCAGACAGAGGGGCTATAGCACTGTGCAATAGCAAACCATTAAATTAGTATTAATAGCAAATAGCCTCCTCTCCAGATCTGAGTATTCTCGCTGATGTCAGAACTTGTAAGGCAAGGAGTGAGATGAGGTGTGTTATTCTCCTGGAAGGGTGTTGGTGGTCTACTTTTACTGCAGTGACAAGTGGTTGACAGGGAAGGTCGAAAACATTCAACCCAGCCTGCGTTTTGCTGTGCTACTTCTGAATGTGATGAAGATTTTAACAAAACCAAGAAAGTTGAACCGAAAAGTGTTGCTAACCTGCAAAACTGTGCTGCGTTGTGCAAGGCTGATGTTTATTCACATCTCCCAGTTCAGTGCATAGGAAAACAGCATTTCCACTAGTGTGCTCAGGGTGCCTCAGAGCTGTAGCTAACTGCCCTTCTCAGTGGCTGAACAATACCACTGAATATTAAAAACTGTGGGGAATCTTTGTTTCCTCTCCCCTGGTGAATCACAGTCCAAGTGGTTATTGGTTATCATTACAGTAGTACTGTGCTATCCCAGAAGCTTTGACGAGGAATTGATTGTATAATACTTGCTAAAAACAATCCAGTAATTGTCTTCCTAAGGGGTTGCTTTGTTAGTTTTTTTTTTTTAAGAGTAGCGTTGTGTGGAGAGAAAATTAATTTTCTTGTTCAATCTGTGAGTGAATTCACAAAAGAGAAGCAGAGGTTTTGTTGGAAACCCAGAAATAAGCTGCACTGAAATGATTTGGTGATTTTCCTGCCAGACTTTGCTCTGCCAAGGTTCAGTGGGCAGTGGGTTCAGGAACTTCACTGAGGGGATTATTCTGATGAGTGTCAGTTCTCCTGATTTAGAAGGGTAGAGGTACTTCTATAATTATTTCATAAGTAGCTAAACCACATTAGTCTTTAGTCTGAAATCTGGCCCAGATACAAATGGTCGTAGTGGTAAAAGTTCAATCCCCTTGGGGTTTTTCTGTTTTTTTGGGTTTTTTTAGTTAATAACTAGAAAGCCGAAATGCAATGCATAAATACATAGAGCAATAACTTTTTCCTTAAGCAGATTGTGTTTCTTTTGCTTTTAGATTTCAATCTTTATTTTATTACTTATTATAATAGAGCATACAACAACACATTTCACAGGTTCAGCTGCTTATTTATAAGCTGTCTCTCACTGTAATGCAGTTGGTTGTAATTAGTTTTCATCAAAAAGTGTTAGAAAAATACAGGTTGTAAACTAGAACAATTTATAAATTATACTGTCTTAACAGGTAAAAGTAATCATTGCTGCTGTTTCTGAGTTTACAATATATGCATTTTTTAATTCACTGATGATCTCAAAGTACTGAGAGTAAAATGGTGCAATCTGCTACTGACTGAGGCTGCTTCTGCAGAGGGTTTTCATTGTGCACGTGGGCTCTGTTTCTACTCGCTCTGTTAGGAGGGGTCGTACCTTTGCCTCAGCCTAATTGCCTTCTGAGCTGTGAGGACCTTGCTGCCCATCATCATAAAGCTAACAGAGCAAAGGCAGCATTCACAGGATACTCGAGTCTCACTGGTACTGGGGAGGGTGAACATTTGCTGTCACCTTGCTAGAGAGGAAGGGGGGTGGGTGGGCAGCGGAGGTGACGGGGTGAGCTGTGCCCGGGCTGGCCTGGTCTGGGGAGACACAACCTCTGCCTTGCCTCTGCCAGCGTGAGCTACCCTGCCTTGTGCTCTACAAAAGCACAGAGGGTAAGAACTGTTTCTGATACCTTTTCGTATCTGGAGCACATTCTTTACAGAGCCCTACTTAGTTGTAAATGAAAAGCTTGAATAGTAACTTAATATTTTAGATTGGTTTTAAAAGTATCTGCCTGCAATAGGGAATTCTTTCAGGTTTTAGTTCTTGGGCGGCTGGATTTAATCTGAGTATATGAAGCTGAAATGCTAATGTGTGGTATGTTTGAGAGGAGAAGAGTTTGATACTGTAATTGTTATTTTATAGGAGGCTGAAAAGATCACTTGCACCTGCTGGATTTCAGAATTTGGGTGCACTGCAAGGCTTGATTGCACCTTGTGTTTGCCGACATTTGGAAAGCTGTCCTCTGTCACCTTGGCAGGTGCAGGCGATTTGTAGCCAGCCACAGCTTTGCTTCTGTATGATGGATCTATAAATATGAGCTAAACACACACAGATTGAGGAGCTACTGAGCTCCTCATTCCTGGTTTGTTTACAGTGCATAATTTGGAACCATGAACACATATTTATTTTGATTTTACAATAATTGCAATACACTTATCCCTGGTTTTAACTGGGCACCTGACTGGTCAGTGATATACCTATAGAAGATAAAGGGTATTGGACAGGCATAGAGATAAAATTCCTTACTGAAAAGATGATGGTGGATAGAGTCCTACAGGTGAGGATGAGGTATGTTAGGTGATCAAAATATTAATAATGCTTGTGAGATGTTTTATTTGCATACTGAGAATTTTGGCTGCTTGAAAGCAGTGTGGATTTATTAGGCATCTTATTTTATTTAAATGTTTTTAAGAAGATACTGTAAGATTATATCTAATTAATTAGACACATTATATTTGAGTTATTTAATTAGAGATTATTTTTCAACAATTTTTTAAAATTGTAACACTCTCTTTATATTTTTTTTTCACGTGTGTATTCCTGTTTATGAATGCAATATATATGACACCATTGACTCTTTGACTTTTTTCCTAACAAATAATACTTAACAATAAATTTCCTATATTTTTGTGTTGTAGAATAGAATTAGAATCTGAGGAACTCATGTGGAACTGAGTACTACAGTGGGAGCTGTAGGCTGGTCAGCAGTCCTGTACGAATCACAGCAAGAAGCAGGACAGACCACAGACAGACACTAGATTGAATGTTTTACATGCAAACTCTTCATTAAGAAGAATTTAGAGGCCAAACATAATGAATTTCTTCTAATTATCACCAGATTTTGGTCGAACTCTTCACTGGCAGAGTGGTAATTAAAAGCTTCTAAGTTCAGTTCAACTCTGCATAAACAGAGGTTGGCATAATCAAAACTTAAATAAAGCAAATCAGGAGGATATTAAATCAAACATAAGTGACATGAAAATTCAGCAGCTGTTATGGAAAATCAGTCAACGTAAAAAAAACCCCAGCAAACCTGAGATTCACCAGCATTTCACCTTTTTGCTCGTTACTTTGTGCAATGATTTCATGCCTTACATAACACAGTAACTTTTCCCACCAGGTACAGGAGAAGCGAGCTCGTAGTGCGTAGGTGGAGCTCCTTGTCTAAGTCAGCGCTCAGGCGTGAATCAAGGGCGCTGCACCGCCTGCTCTGGAGCTCTGCTCTTGGCTGCTACAGCTCAGCAAAATCACCCTCACTTTCCCCTTCCACCAGAAGAAGGGTGGCTTTAGCAGCAGCTGACTGTTAGAACAGCTCCACGCTATACCACGGCTTGGTTCTCGCTAGTTTAGCTTGCTTGTTGGTCTGCTCTTCATCCCAAAAAGTTGTTAAAACCTCAGTGAAAGGAAAAGATCTGAGACTGTTGGTTGCTGGAAGTGAGGAGACCAGGAGTGATCGCCTCCTTTTCCTCGAGCTCAGGTTTTCTTATTTGTGGGAATAAAGATGTGATTAAGAGTTACAGAAGAGAAGTGAGGTCTGTATTAATGAATGTTCAAAAATTAAGAAGGAAATACACTTCACAAGTCTTGTTTTAAATTTCAAAAAGTACCTGATATCCCTGATTGTTCTGTTGCTTGAGTGTCTGGTAACTTCCAATAATTCTCTGACAGTGAAATCTATTAGACTTAAATACTTAAGAGGAAGGGACAGAAGCTTCTATTTTTTGGGGTGATTTAAAAATGTATCTCCAAGTATAGCCAAGATCTGTCCCCAGCTGACAGGGCTGTATCTGACAGGAGGGCAGGGCTGTCTGTGAGACACCCTAGCCAGCCACTTACGCAAGTCAGTGATTCTTTATTTTTGTCCTGCAGTGAGTGGAATCGGGTTTGAATTTGGGACACTCATTAGGCCGAACCCTGCCATTATGACAACCCCATTTAAATCTTTTTAGCTTAACTTTATAATCACTTGTCACTGGGAATTTTAGTAACTACTATGTTTTATATTGCTGTCTTGTTATATTTCAGAACTAAAGTGTTATTGTTGCCATATCTCACATCCAAAGGAAGGAACACTTTCAGTATGGTGTAGTCTTCTATAGATAGAGTCAAAATGCTCTCTGAGTAGGTGGGATCCTAATCTAAATCCAAACCCAATGAGATAAGTGAGAATAAGTGGGCTTTAGCTAACATTTAAAATAAACAGTTACAAAGGAGTGACTTGCTTAGCCTAGTCTGTTGTTCTGCATTTGCTCATAGCTGACTTTTATGAAGTGTAACTTTGCTGATCTCTTAAAAAAACATATATATATAACACTAAAAATACATTTATGAGAGGGAATCTCGGACAATGAGACAAGTTTTATGGGAGAGGTATTGTATTAGATCAGCTAATGCAATTGGAGAAAAAATGGCAAATGGTTTTTTCTGTGTCTCTGGTGAGGGGATATAACTTTTCACTTCTCAACTTCCAGTCATAGGATTCCAATATCAACAAAGTTTGAGTTGCTTGTTGGTGGTTTTTTTTTTAATTAGCTGAAATGTTTTTCATAACTTGAACTAATATGTTTGGGTTTCAAGTGTAAATAAGTAAGTGTAAAGCTTGCTATGTGTTTTATTTGCTTATTTATCCTGCTGTTAGGTTTTGGGTTTAAAAACAATGTTTGTAGCACAGAAACTTACTAGTGGTGGGCAAGGAACTCTTTAACATGTTAAAATGTGTATGTACTCAGGATTTTGGTGCAAGGTTTAGTACCATTAGTTATTACTGAGGATAAACATGGTATTAACACCTCGATGTACGACCCCAGCACACACGTTTGCATTGAGGTCTCACTCAATATGAATTTCAAAGCCTGTATGAAATGATTTACACCGGTGTTTGAAAAACATGTTTTGGTAATAGCCTTTTTAATGCCTTGAGGGCATTTAATTGCCATTAAGTGGCACAATCTGCTGTTTGGAATGGAGAGCTGGGAATATTTCAGTTGCAAATAGGATAATGAAGTGGATTGAAAACAAGGAGGAGTGATAACTGAATAGGTCTGTGGTATTAACAATCAGATTGGCATCCTTTTTATGCCCAGAGTATATGGTGTGTACCCCACAAGGTGGGATAGCTGTTCCCCAGGCACTCATGGGGTTTCCTGCAGGTAGCTGACTACTGAAGTTTGCACATGGCCTGACATGGGACCCCTTGAAACTCTACCAGTCTGGAGCTGTCATGCCTGGCCCCTTTTACTGAGTAGTGGGCTACTAGCTGTGTGGAAGGGTTTTGGCAATGTTTTTATATTTTATATTTTGCATGACTCTCAGGGGTTCTGTCAGTCTTGATTTGTAAAAAAAAATTACAATTCTCCAAGTCCCAGGTACTCTTTCTGTAAACCATGGGAAACTCTACGAAATGCCTGACTTCTCACAGAGCTAAGCAGTTGATTGTGTAACTAGTGTGCAGAGTCTCTGGGAAGGGCACCACAGAAAGGGTGATTTGTAGATCTTTAGGTAGTTTTTAAAAAAAAAAAACTTAAAAACCCAACACATGGTATATTTGAAATTTTTACATGAAATCAAGATGCCATCAAAGGAGGATTTGGTGCTGCATGTCTTAAAAACTAACTGTAGGGTTGGGCTTCAACTTGCAATAGGTATGAAATCTAAAATATTCTGCTACATTTGCTTCTCACAGCATAGACCATCAGAACTATATAGAAATTTTACTGGCGGGTTCTGTAGAACCTTTTCAATAGGGGCGTGTATCGGTTTTTCCCAAGTGATGTATTGTTTAGAGGGTGTGTGCATAATAAACCTAACAGGAGCTGTCTTTCCTCATTTCATTTTTTTGATGTGTGCTATGCTGCTGTGCTTTGCTGATGGAGTGGAATCATGAATGCTGTTTTCAGTGTCCTGTGCTGATCCTTCCATTGCTGCTGTTCAGTCAGGCTCTTCCAGAAATACCCAGAGAGAACAGGACTGTAGAGGTGGGAGCAGAGGTCTTCTGCTGAGAGGAAATGAGAGAGACAGATTTAGAAGCTCAGGAGATTGGAAAAGCCAGTGGAACTGTTTGTTTTGGGAATATTTAGCATGCTTTCTCTTAGGCCTAATTTATTATGATAGGGCTCCTGCCAGCAGGTGAATTATTGAAGAGCTAAGAAGGAAATTGCCCCAGGATGATGAGCCGTGCCCACAATCAGGTGATACAGTCTGGGAACCATTCCTCTTGTGCTCTCCAGCACAGGATCCTGTGGTGTTTCTCCCAGGGATTCTCCTGGAATGGGTGGTACTACCAAAGAGAAAGAATTAATAGGGACTAGAGAAAGAATTCTATATATGGTAGGATATTTCAGTGGGTCTTTTCGATTTCCTAGCCAGTTGAGCCTGTTGTTTTGTCCGTGCTGCCTCTGCTCTCTGTGTTGAATGAACATTTTATTGTCATCATCCTCATCACCTGTGTGTTCTCCACCCTGGAACCTTGTTGAAAAGCTGACATGTGTCTCAATGAACAGGGAATTGTCCCCAAAAAGATTTTTGGGGACATCCTTATTTTCCTTATAGTATTATTTCATCCAAAATGCTGGTTTTCAAAAAAAATTATCACGAAGGGCAGCCTTATCTTTTAAAATTCTACCTAATAAGAAAAGAACTCTGAATTCAGAATGTCTTTTGAAGTTAATGTGGAAGTCCAGTGATGGCATTGTGTCTTATTTGCTTCTTGCCAAGTTCCCTGTGTCTCTCCTCAGTTTTCATTTCTCTGCCACTTGCTGATTAGGATGAAGAAAATGATGTAGGCAACTGCAAAACATAAATTCGATACTTGTTTCCTATTAAGCAGATAATAACTTGATTGTATTCAAAACCTGCTTAATTCTTACCAAATTTGTCTTTTTTATTAAGAAAATCTTATGAAACTCCTTGGAGAGAGAAATATTTGGGATGTCTTGGCCCCCCTTTGTGAGAGTCAGAGGCATAATTTCGCATCTGCTTCTGATTATTCATTTGTTCTGGTTTTGGGTTTTTTATCAGATTGTATTTTATTTTTTGCCAGGTGCCCTGGAATTTGCAAAGAGCTTTAGAAAGTAATCTTCTAGAATCTTTCCATGATGCTTCTTTTATACAAGTGCTTCGTTTTCTCTGTAAGTGGTTCCTACTGGAAATAAAAAGTTTGTAGGAGATGTTTCTCCATCATATTCTGCTGTAAAGATCAATGCACAGAAGTAATTTATCTGCAGTATCCATAATTGATGTCTGATCTTTTAGTAGAACATCTGATTCTTTCAGAACCTTCCTGTTACTGATACACTTAAATACTTTATTTATTGCCTTTACCTAATAGCTTTTAAAATTCTCTTGGTTTTCTGAATCATTTGCTCAGGATAGATTTTATTTTAGAAAGGATGTGTTGTCATTTCACTTGCTGGCTTCCCCTGTTGTGTTCTTTTTCTTTCAGAGAGAGGAAGAACTCCCCACCCTCCTGGGTTATATCACAATGTTATTTGAAATGCTTACATTTTATATTCTTAGGCTTTCCCCATTCCATTTAGTTTCCTTTGTTTTTCTTTTCTTCCAACTTCCCAAGTCTTTTGAAAAGCTTTTAAAATGGCTGTTGTTTTTCTTGTCATAACTGAGCTGCATCATACTCTCATATTTTGAATTAGCTTCTGTTTTTCTGTGAGAGCTGAGTCAAAACTGATTGCCTGATATCCTTTTCTTGCTGTTCCAAGAAGCAGCTGTTGCTGCTAGAAACAACAAAATAATAGACTACAAGAATACAATCACATTTTTCCATTTAGTGTGTTCTATGATCTTTTAAGTGGCCACAGTGGAGTAGAATTTTCTGTATTTACTTGCATCAGTCAGGTAGAAAGTTGTCTAGTTATCCACTCTCTTCTGAGTCATTCCTGATTTTGTAAGGAAGGGTTTGAAGACTTTTTTCACCTTTAGCAGTGTTCAAGTTCCTGTCTGACAGAGTTTTCCCATGCTCACTGCATTTAAGTGACTAATTTTTAAATAACCTCACACAGTAAGAGTTTGTTTTCTGTTACTCATGGGGATAAAATATTTGAAAACCATCCCTAGAAATGTGTATTTTCTTGCAGCAGTATAGATCTATCTTCCAAATTCTGTGTTGTGGTTCCTTAAATTACATTCTGGGTATGGACGTTCTGCCTGAACATGGCATTTTCCTCAGCACGGTGGTCAAGGAGATGAATTCGTGGTGTCAGCCCTTTCAGTAAGCGAGTCCTTCTCCTTCATGGTTCCTGCCAGTTTGCTTGTGCCTGACCATGACCACAGGAGAGCTGTAACTCCAATTAAACGAACGATATGTTTGCTGAGGAGCAGTCAAAACAGTCTGACTCTGATGAAGGATCAGTTTCCTGATGTTTTTTTTTGTTCAGAAGACAAGTTCTTCATTGGGAGAGAATGCCAGCAGTGCTTTGATATGGTTTCCCATGTTTTGCCACTTTTGTGCTTCCTTTCCTTTCCAATACATTGGATTTACAGCTGCTGGGTTTGTCTTATGTGGGCCCCAGCCGTCACTGAGACAGGAGGCTAAATCATGCTGTCCTCTCCTCAACATAGGGGTCCTTAATTCACTTTCATTCCCCTGCTCCTGGTAATACGTAACTTCTTTGGGATATACATACCACTACTCTTTCTCTTTGGAAATTTCTGTTTGTGGGTGTAGCTCTCTTATTTTCAGTCAAGAAAAAGGTTGTATTTTTTAGTAGTTATCCAGCTAATTTTTTTGATTACGTATCTTCACTTTAGATCATTATCTGGTACTTTGAAATTCTAATAGGATAATAAATTTGGGTGGAGGGGAGATGTATTCTGAATTATAGATGTCTTCACTGTTCTATGACTTTTCCATTTTTCGTATAAAAATATGCTGTCTGGGCTTTATGAGTCTCTTCTGCTTCTTCAAGAATAGCTTAAACATCCTGAAGTACTTATTTTTATAATTTAGCACTTTTTTGACACTTTCTGCCTCTGAATTTGATGTTCTTGCTAATTTCCAGAAATTATTCAAATAAATATTTCAATGCACTGTGAAAGAACTTTAAGAAATACAGTAGGTTGCCTTTGTTCCTTAGATATGGTACTCACTAAGCTTATTTTGATCAGTTAATTTGTAGTGGCTTTATTCCCCTGAGCAGGTAATTAAATGAAGAATAAAACCATTTGAAAGAAAAAGCCTTTTGCATTTTCTTCACATTTCTCAACATTTAAGAGAAGATAGAACAATATTGTATTTAAAAGGATGATACAGCATTTAAAAAAAATAGAACGTCTCATTGTGTATTAGGTAGGACCATATTCTGTTTATGATGATATGGGATTCTTTCTAATTTGCAGTTGTAAAGCATGTTCCTGTATGGATGAATGCATTTGTTTTTCCGGAGGTCACATGCAGTAAAACCCCTGTTGTACTTCGATGAGGGAATTCCATGCATCTATCCTTACTGCATCTATCCCTCAGCCTCCTTCAGTGCCAGTCATCACTGCCAAAAATGTCATCTGCATTTAGTCTCCATTCCTTTTCTTTATTAGAAACATTTGCCTAACTTTAGTTCTTGATGTACTTCACCAAATAGCAGACACAGCTTAAATAAAAATTCTTTCCAAATTTGTGAAGAATCCTGTGACATTGTAATCTTTAGTATACTCCTTTCCAAACTTCCTTAACAAAGGGATCCTATTTCAAAACTTCCTTAATTTGCCCAAAATGATGTCTGAAAACGCAGAATGCTGGTAAAATGTTAATTTAATTTGATTTTATAAGCTTGGGTCTATAATGTTGCATGTTAAAAAATTATTTTTGCCAACCAATCTATATGCCCACTTACGTATTTTTTACTGTGTAACCTTCATCCTCAATTGCCTTTTATAGACAAAAGATGTTTTCAGAGCTGGTGTGACTTACGACTGCACTTCACACAGAACTGTGTGGCTTCCAACTTCCCTTTGTTTCCACAAAGACCATTCCATTCCAGTGTTTTGTAGTCTTTACCTACTGAAAGTTGGAAAGTTTCCCTAAGGTCTAATGTAACTCTCCTTTTGTTGTTCTTTGTGAAGTGCACAGATAAAGTAGATGATCCCTTTGCATCATCTTGCTTTTTTTAAAAATAATTTTATTTTGGATTGTCTTGCTATTTGTGTGTCAGCCAGCCATTTGTTTTCTGTGTTGTGTGGTTGTGTGATGATTTCTGCTTACACATCATACCTTGTGCCTGTCCCAACTGAAGAAATTTGAGTTTTTTAGATGATTATCTGCAGTCAGTAATTTTTATCTCTCTACTCTCTTCAGAGCTCTAATCCAAAATCTTCAAGTGAGCTACTTCTCTGGCACTGGCAAGCAAAAAGATTTTCTTCCTTTAACCTACATATGAGAGAGATTTTAGTAATTGTGCAGTTATTTAATGAAATCAATATTCTTATTTTCTATTTTTTCCAAGCTCCATCACCATTTTCTCCTTTCCTGATGCTGTTAGTCTTAGAACCTGTTAATTTATATCACCTTCATACTGCTGTAGCTGTACCCACTTCAGTGGTTGCATCATGTAGTTCTAGGTGAGCCAATCAAGATTTTAATAAGGTGAGAAAAATAGCATGTTATTTAGTGTTTATTTGGGATGTTACGAGCACTGAAATTTTAATGATTCTATCTCCACCACTGAAGTATTTTATACCCTTTTATAATAGGAGATTGTATTGTGAAGCAGATTTGAAACAAAAGGTAGTATCTTAATTTTTATGAAACAAAAGGTAGTATCTTAATTTTTATGAACGGTAGGATTTTTTTATTTTATTATTATTATGGGCCATTTTCCTATGTTGATTTTATTTCATAGCACACAAAACTGCAGGAGGGTACAGACCTGCATTTTGACAATATCCATCCGATTCATTTCTTTTATCTGCTTTTGGATATTATAGTACTTTGTATGATCTCTAAAGGGTTACAGGTTAAGTGAGCCTTAAGAAGCATTAGAAAACCTGGTTTGATGACCAGTTTAATGCTTCTTCCAAGAACAATTTGTAGAGATTAGGATTTAGTGAGATATCGTTGGAGGATTAGCAATTGCTTCTTAAGGCATTCTGAGTTGTCAGCTAATGGAGAGCTTTCCCCGATAGCTCTTTTATAGTCCGCTGCAGCTGGATAAAAATCGATGAGCAACTGAACTTCAGCTTGTGTATCCATTAATTTTGGTTTTAACAGATGAGTGCCACAGTGACTTGCTTAGTATATTCTTCCCATCTGTCATTATCTAGATAACCTCAATTAACACACTGATTAATCCTCAAATTCTTCTTCTGTAGTTCCTTTCTGGACTGCACAATGTGGAGGAAAATGTTCCCAGCATGTCTGAGCAGACAGAACACATGCTAATCAATACCCAGATAAATAGAGCCTGAAGGAGCCTACTTTTCCTCATATTTCCTGCCCTTTCTAGGTGCTAAATAAACTGTGCTTATATTAATTTTTTTTCTTTTTTTTTTCTTTAATCTGTCCTACATTTTACTATTGTTTGAATTTAAAGCTAATAGTTGCCTTGAATTTTACTGTTAGTAGAGAATTACAAGGCACATTTCCAATGGCATCAGAAACAGCAATCATGGTATAAAATGGCTTTATTTTTACAGATTGATAAACAGAGTTAAAAGAACTGTGTAGCTGTCACATATGCAGGACTGTTTGTGAGGAAGCCTCAGCCTTCATTTTGAATCTACTGGTGTTCCCATAGTTATAATCTAATTTAAGCACTTTGCTTCCTAACTGTAGCTGTCACATCTGTTGAATATTGACTGTAGGACAGTTCTTCGCTTCAGAAGTTAATGGCACGAAATAAGTATAATCCAATATTTCAGTTCCAGTATTTTCACCACCTATGTAGAAACAAACATTTATTTATTTATTTATTTGCTTATTTTAAGACACGCTTTTTAAAGGTGAAAAACTTCCAACACATACGTAAAGAGTACAACAAAAATGTCTTTTGTTTTCCATCCCTCCTTAGCAAGAACTAGCTGTGGAAGCTGTTTCTCTGCACTAGGCAGGATTAAGTAAAAAAAGTCTTAGTAAGAAACTTGTGAAGAAACTAAATGTGTGTGTTGAGTGAATAATATTTAAAAGAAAGCTACAGGAGAAATTACCTAGACACCATTTTTATAGATTCAAGAAATTAATGCATGGGCGAGCTATTACAGGAAACTACCAAGTAATCCGTTTTATCCTACAAAAATAATCCATTATCCACTTTTAAAGTTTTTGTCTAAGTAATAATGATCAAGAGTTTTACTTTATAACCAAGCAAAAGCTCTAGACTGCTGTTGTTAAGCATTTGCTGTGCTGCCATGCCTTTAGGAGGGTGCAGCAGTGACACAGTGTTAGCAATGCTGAACCTGACAAATTGCTGTATAAATAGAGCTGGGATTTGCCATGATTTTTGTAGGTTTTATGATGCTGTTTCATTTGCACTTTCATTTGTTTCCTAATACTGATGGTGGATCCTCTTTGAAATACAGCATGAACTAGATAACAAACATAAATTCCTAAGATCTGGGTGAATGTTACAATGTGTATCTTGTTTAGAAACAATTCTCCAGTTCTCCCTGGTGGACCCAGTTTAGTTTATGGGTTTATGCTCTTATGCGTGCTTGAAATTTTAAAACAAATTGCAATGTATAATCTTCTTAGGCAAACTGGTTATACCCAAGTGGTAACTCTAAGTGTCTTTAACCTTTATTTTCCACAAAAGCAAGTATTAATCCTTATTACTAAGCCAGAAAACAAATCTAAACATTGGTTGTGCCTGTCTTTGGTGGTATTTGTGTCAGTGGTTTCTTCACTGTGGTTTCTGTGACTTCTTACAGTCCCAGATTTCAAAAGCTCTTCCTCAGTTTCTAATGCAGGAGGACTGTCAGCCATCCCTGTCTTTGACCCCCACGGGCTGGGGGATGCTCCAGGTGCTTCCGATGCCTGTGGACATGCCCTGGGCTCCCTGCAGCACGAGCCTGCTCGGAGCATCAAGCACAGGCTGAAATCTTTCATGTCATCTGTACATCCCTCTGCTTCTGCCATTTCACCTGTGGCTCTGCTGATGGTGGACACCTTTTGTAGCATTTTAGTGCTAGAAATAGTTCATTTTTTTTAAAGCAGTTCAATGATTAATCTAGTGTTAGTACTAGTACAGGTGTATTTGGCTTTAAGCACAAGCTAGGCATCATTGCTGTCTCAGTTAAAATGAAATAAGAGTTTGGGAAGTGTTACTTTATCCCTAGGAACAGAGAAGCATGTCTGGAGCTTCTTTACAGAAGTGGTCTTTAAATTTAGCGCACTCTGAGCATCTCAGAGCCCTGCTGCTGAGGAGCATGTGATTTAAATAGGACATGGAAGTCCAGGTTCTCAACAGGGAGAGGGTGGTGCGTCAGTGATACCACAGCTCAAATGCTTTGACATATTTTTGCCTTCTGGATTACTGACACTGAATTCAGGCCGTGTATAACTTCCCTTGCAGAATTTCTATAACGCATCAGTTGAGAATATTTCTTAGTCTCAATCTTCTGCACTGGAAATATTTTTTAATAAGCACACTCCCATTTCCATAGAGCCGTAGTTATTCAGTTATCTCAATGCTGATGTGGCAATATTGAAACAAAACCTGTTAAGTCTTTTGAGTGTAGCAGTGAAATGAAAAACCTGCAGAGTGCAGGGAATGAGAACAAACAGTTCATCTTGGGTACAAGTTTCAGTTTAGCCAGGCGAAGTCTGCCCTGGTGTGCTGTGCAGGCTGGCCTGGAGGGCTGTGGGAGCTGGGCTGCCGGCCCGCAGGCTGGATGAGCTCCTTCCTTGCTGCACTGCCTTGATTTGGTCATTACCCAGAGATTAGTTTCAGGTCATTAGCCCACAGACAGGCAACCATCCCATACCTTCAGGTTTCCTGTCACTTTGGTAATTTGGTAGGTTCACCGTGTCTCCTAAGAAATACTAGGGGTTGAGTTTTCTTATTTTTCTTGTTTTGCTGCTAAATGTTATTAATATCATCACAATTTAATCTCTTTTCTTTTAGCACTTGTCAGCCCTACACTGATCATTTTTAAGATTACCTAATTGTAGATGCAAAACATCCCACTTATTACAGGGCTTAATTTCATTATATCCACATGTAAGTCCATCATGACTACTACCATTATAACACTTTAATTTGAATTTTTAATAAGGGCTTTGATCCTGAAAATAATTACAAGCATTCAATTATAATTGTGTATTATCGATGTATATTATGTATGTATATTATTATGCAGAGAGCTTACTCACATGCAAGTTACTGATGTATGAGAACTTGCATAATTAAATCCGTATTTTATCAACTTTTGGGAACACTACTATTACCATATACACAATAACATTTTTCAAGGCTACCCAATTTTCTTTCCAGCAGTGATTTGGACACTTAAAGCCTTTTTCATAGAAGAGGGAATAAATGTGTGTAAATTATTTTGGTGATATGGCATAAACCGTCCCTTTCAACATAATATTTGTAAAATTGACTCATTGATTGCTGGTGTACATCCCTGCACACATGTTTTGCTTTCCTCATCACTGAGGTGCAGCCTCTGCTCACAGAACATACACTTAGATTTTAAGTATGTGCAAAACAGGATCTAGCAGCTGAGGAATACAGAACCTAAGATAAAACTTCAGGAAACTTAGCTCAGTAATAATGTGCTTTTCCTCACTGCACATTAAAGAAGGTCCCTCACAGTGACCCCAAGATTAGCGCAGCTGGTCAGAGCATGGTGCAATAACACCAGGGTTGTGGGTTTGATTCCTGTGTGGGCCATTCAGCTACGAGTTGGTGATCTGTCTGAGTCCCTTCCACCTCAGACAATCCTGTGAAATATATGAGCATACCTGTGCCTCTATGAGAACATGAAGAACAAATACTTCAGTAAAACTTTCCTGTCGAGTTGCATTTGTTTCTTTCCCCCTTCTTTTTCAATATTTTTTCTATATTGGAAACAAAATAAGGCTGAGAGAATTCTTTGCTAAGAATCCAAACTTTGCACCGAAAGCATGCATTGGGGGAGTTTCCAAGAAGCATAATTTAGATGATAATATCTCAGCTCTCAAAAGATGAAAAGCTGTTTCTAGTTCAGCTCAGCAGTTTGTTCCTGGGGAGCCTTTTTGCTCAGCCCGCCTTTCAAGCTGGGCATTGTTTCTTGTGGACCACATGATTTTCTTCTCCTCCATATCCTGCCTTGGAAGATGAGTAGAATAAATGTAGCACACCTCTTCACATCTTGATTTTTCTTTTTTTATTTCTCTTGGGAATGAGGAAAGGACAGATGATGTCACAGGTATTAACATCGTGTGGAGTCTTTAGTTAGTGTTTTATGAAAAAACAGCTTCCTTAGGTTACGTAGACCCTCATTTTGCTGTGCCACTTATTTTAAGTCTCTGATCATTGAACTAAAACTGATGATGGTAGTTCTGTTTCATATGCAAAAACACAGTATAGTCAATGTCACAGAGTAAACATGGTATATTTCTCAGTTTAATATATAAATATATGTATGGGAATTTGAAAGCAGTTAGGAGAGAATGGAGTGGGAGGAAATGCTGAAACAAGAACACCAATGGTAATTGGAACTGTGCAAGTCTGATTCATTAGATGCCAAAGAATACAACTCATTAATCGTGAAAGAGAACTCCTTTAGATTAAAAAAATATGATTAAAAAGGGAAGTTAATCAACAAGGGAGTAATGAGGATGAACATAAATAGATAAAAATGCAAAAGCTGAAAGCACTGCATGTTAGGCAGTGGACAAGTGCTAGATGATACCAGAGTGTAACTAAAAAGGAACAAATATGAATTGCTGTAGGTTTTGTTACAAACTGTTTGGCAGCAGTGAAATTCTAAAAATGGCATAGGTCTAATTATAGCTAAGTTTGGCAGAGAACACTGGAAGGAAGGCTAAAAATATGTAATTTTTTAAAATAATTGAGAAGAAAAGAGAAACTGTATGTCATACAGAAATAATGAAAATTTCTTGTTTTTGACAAGTAAGTAACTAATGTGTTGAATAATTTAGTATAAAGTTAGAAAATTTTGAATTGCGGGTCTAGGTAGCTTGCACCAAAAAAAGTATAGTCTCTGGAGAAGGAGCTTTCTTAATGAGTCGTGTGGATTTTTAATCAAATAAGGTATTGTACATGGTTTCAAAAGTCTTCTGAATGACTACTAATACTAAAAACCCATAAAAGTGGTGATTAGGATGAGTACAGGTGAGGAAAACTGACAGCTGTTCTGGACAAAATCATGGCAAAGCTGATGTGGGAAACAGCTGTTTGTTAACTCCTGGTAATCTGACTGTCGTAGTGCACAGGAAGTCTGATTTGGAATATCTGAGAGAATCTGCTGGTGCCGTCCAGCTCATTTATGTCTTTGCCTTTGCATAAATCACTTAATTTCATCACACGGCATTGCAGAAAAAGGGAGAGAGTGCTTTTGAGTGAACAAATGGTGTACAAAATCAGTGTATGTATGTATCATGTAAAATCATGTTTAATAGAGCAAAAAATACAAACCAGAACAAATGATTTCTGGAAGTCTTGGGGGAACAGTCTCAGCATGGTGTTTGCTCTGGTGTGTGAAAGAAATGCAGGTTCTTGTATCTAATGAGAGGATTAGAGATGGGCAGATAAACGTTCTGTTTGCGTGCTTGGATTTCTTCTCATGCACAAATATCCTCCAGGTCTGAATCTTGACTCTTTGCGCATTTTCAGCCCTGATCCCACTCAGACCTACTCAGCTAATGAGGTTTAAGATCATTGCCTGAGGTGGAAAGACTGTAGCACATCAGAATTCACAGTAACTTTGTTTTACACTTGAGTGGAAGTAGCAGTGAAGGAGTTGCCAAATATGCTGTGCTTTGCAGTTAATATTTTAAATGTGTACTGAAGGTGCGTGTGTCTCTTACTGTTCTTCATTATCACTGTGTGATGTATCAAATAAAGGGGAATAAAAATATTTTTTTCAGACGTAATTAAAAATCCATTATACTGCATGTTGCAATTCACTATTTTGCATGTAAATGTGACTGCTAAAGATTGTTAGCTCTACTTTGAAGTTAAGTTGAATTTTTTAATGAAAACCCTACTCAATATTTTTTTGCCATTTTCTCCTTGTGTTGACGCAGTGCATGTGACAAATTGTATCAAACGAATCAACGGGATACCTTCAAGAGGAAAAGCTGTGCTGGTATCTGGTACAGTTATTTTGAATTGTGTTGGTACTTTTAAAATGCATTTTCTGTGTATAAAATAATGTCCACTAGGAAGGAATTAGCTCTCCACTTACAATCTGTTGTGTGTACTTCTAGTTTTTATCATTGGAACATGCATTTTACTACTGATTTTGCTGATTATTTTAAATTTTGATTTTTGTCAGTAGATGACAGTGAAAGGAAATACATATGTGCAATATCCATCCATCCATCCCTTAGTTCTTTATTATCTCTCACACTGGTACAGTGCCAGAAATGTGTCATCACCTGCTCTAAGCAGAACTTTGTTTCCTTGTGTAGATGATTTTAAGAGTGGTGAATCAGTAGCAGAAGCAGGAGCTGGAAGTGTCATCTGTGTGCAGGTGATGGGTCAGTTCCTTCAGCTCTACAGCAGGAATACACGGCAGGAGCAGGCTGCTCCTTATTGAACAGGGCTCCCTGGAAACCTCTGCTGTAGCCCAGAGCTCGCCTCTCCTCGTGGCTATATGGGGCACTGTCCTGTGCTATCTCCCTGCTGGATGCATGTGCTGCTGCAGCAGAAGACTTTAGGTGACTGTGTGGAATCGTAGACAAGGTGGTTGAAATGCAAGGGCCTGTAATTCCGAATTGCATCATATGTGCCCAACACAGGATTACATAAATCAGTAATAATTTAAACAGCACTGCAGTTGGTGTAGAATGTTCTCGAGGAAATACAGATAGCTGGAACTTCCTCATTGTATGACTTAATTACAGTGTTGAGTGTGCATCTGGAGTTGCTGTTTGCCATGGTGGTTCAATTTTACAGGGCTTGTGCGTTGGCGATAATGCTGAGCTTGCCAAGTTGGAATGAACAATTGAGATGTTTCAGCTAACCAGAGTGATTAATTTATTAGATAGCACCTGAAAATTACCAGTCTCAGGGGAAATGTTAAAGAATAATTAATAATTTTCATGTAATGAACAGAAAATGCTACAAACCCTGTCACTTTCTGGTTGCCAAGGCAAGTCAAGCGGGGTGTGTTGCTGTCGAACACTGCAGCTGTGAGTAACTGGGGTTAATAGTAGATTACTGATTTAAGCTTGATTTTTAAGTGCCCTTTTGGATTGGATTCACTCACTAGAACTTGTGCTTCAAATACCAGTGCTGGTGCTCAGGCTGCAGCCCCCTGTCCCGCTGTGTCAAGAGCACCTCTTCAGTGGGAGGTGCCTCTCCCATTTCAGCCCTACCTCCCTCTGACTGGAGTGAGTGTTGCTGGACAAGAGCAGTGAACTGGGGCCATCTGGCCCATCACATCGATGGCTTTGTCCCTATGCTTTTAGTTTGCTTTTTCCCCCAGTTATTCTGAACTCCTGGAGCTGGGTTCCCAACACAGTAGGGTGCTTTTGCATGGGAATTGTTTGAAATATTTCTCTATTCGATCATTTATTTCTCTGAAATCTCAACCTGAGAACAGTTTTCAAGTAAAATTCCAGATGAAGTCACTGCCAAGCGTTGTGTTTGCTACCTGGGTCTGGAAGTCAGGAAATGCTGGGAACTCTGAAAAAGTAACAGGTTTGATGCTACCGGGAAGTCCTTTAAACTGAGCAAGGAGGGTCAGGAAGCTCTGACTTGAGTCTCATCTTCTGTCTGGGAAATGCTGTGTAAAAAACTTCAGTTATTCGAACAGTGATTTCAGGCTAGGAAGAGAAACTCTTCTATAAAAACTGGCAAAATTCTTATCAGTACATCTGTGGGTTACTCTATACTAGTATTGCAGCCTTTTCTATCTGATAATTTAAAGTCCAGCTTCTGAAATGGGGTAATAATTTAGTGAAACCAAAAACACTATATTTCATTGGGAACTTCTAAATGGGTAATAATTTTGAAGCCCAGAACAAATCAAAATCATAGTAATAAAAAGTTCTGATGTTTGAACATTTGCCATTGTAAGAGCTCCCTTTACTTTGTTTTTCTTTGTTCTTCTTTGTTCTTATGCTGTCTTACCATTGGTCGCCAGCATTATTAGAAAAAGGAAAAAAAGTAAAGGACAACAGCACTTCAAATGTAGTTTATAACATTTGATATTACCAACATCTAGAATGATCATAGCACAATTTGTTGAAGTTTGTTGTCACTGAAAGAACACTGTGTGCTTACAGCATAATTTGTACAGGTGTAAATGAACCTGTAGGTCTCTTGCTCAAAGAATAACCTGGGCGCTGCTGCAGCCGTAGTCTCTTGGTGTGAGTTGTTACTGTGTCTGTCATAGAGGTGTAAATAGGAATAGGAATTGCTGCTGTGGAGCTCTGAGGAGAGGTGACAGTTATTGATGCAAGGCCCAGGACAAGCACCTCATTTTTCACTCAGTGACAGGATGTGTAATAATAATTGTTCAAGACAATTATTGTACAATCTGTGGTCTGAAACAACCATGTTTTGGCTTTTTTGTCGAAGAGCTAATACAAAGCTCATTTTTCATTGACACCCATTTAGTGTATAAAGAAGGACTTCTCTTTGCAGAATTTATATAAACAGTACTATATTTTTCCCTCATAACATTTAATTCTCTGAACATTACAACAGAATTACCCGTGAAAAGTTAGAATAGACAATTGACATTTCCTTTGTTATCAAAGTTATTCTAATTTTATCTACTGAAGAAAAATGCTATTATGGAGATAATTAACAAAGTTGGGTCACTGTCCAGTGTAACAAAGTTGGCATCAACCATATCCAAGGTCATTACTGTACCCACCTAGTGAGAATTATGGTTATCTTCTGAAACAGTGAATCAGGTGTCACATTCTTTTTGACTCTCCCAATAGGATGTTACTTTATTTAGCTGGGGAAAGCAAACAATCAATGGAAGCATTTTTACTGAAGCTGAAAGTTTTCGTAGCTTGCTAAAGACCCAGAGATGCATGGAAATATTACCTGGATATTACCACTTACACCATGCTGATGTGTCACACATTTGAAAGCAGTAAAGACCTTACATATTCTGAAAACATCTTTACTTGAGTGCTCATTCAAACACTCCCTGAATTACATAGGTAGAAAAGCTGCAGAATAATCAATCTAAAATGCAGGCAACAGCAGCATCTACGCTGTACTTTTTTTATGGAGATCTTGTAGAATCATTCTGTGACTGGCATAAGAAATCAGAGAAGTAGGAAGGAATATTCTTATCTCCATGCCCTGCACTAGAGACACACTAAAAATTCATCTTGTAATTCTTTCATACTGGACCAAAATATATAATTTTATAAGCCATGCTCTAAAACTTTTCCAGAGACAGCCAAATCACTCAGCCCATAAATCTTAGTGACTTTTGGGAAACTTGTACTTTTAATTGCAAGAACACTTTTGGTGTCATCAGGCCGTGATTGCAAAGGTTGTGAAATTGCTTTTGGCCATATTACTTGTGATCTTGAGTTAAAGATTTTGTGTGCTGGAGTTCATGTAAACATACAAAAATGTGCCCACTGAAGTTCATAAACACCTGCTTTTGTGTCCTCTTAAACAGACCTGAAGATGTTATTCTACTCTTACAAAGTTCAGTGAGAATCCATCCTTGACATGTTTATTTTTGTTTTATGCAATTGTAAAGAAAGGGTGGCTATCTTTAATATGTCGCAGGGAAATTTTATTTAATAGTGACCCATTTTAATCATGCAATAAACACATTGTCCTGCCATTATCTAAGTAACATTGCTAGTCATTTCATTCTTGCAGTTATGTTTAATTTTTCCTGTATTTAAAAAAAAAACAAACCCTTTTTCCAATATTCATTTATAGATTTTAATATGTTGCTCTACGTGGTAAATTACTCTTATTCCTTATTAATCCCAGAAGTTTAGGGAGACTGCTTTTTATCTTCACAAATCAGTATCTTCAAGATGTTTGAGGAAAACATACTTTTTAATTTTTAAATTTTTTTTGGCATCTATTGGCATGTATATTTATTTTGAGTCTGCTTTAGCAGTAATCTCATCTGTATGAGTGATTGCAAGTGTAAAAATACACAGCTTGCCTAAGTAATTAACAGTGTGAAGTGGTTTGTAATTTCAAATAAGTATAATATTTATTTTCAATTACTTCTTTAACACATCATACATTTCTGGTGAGTTTGAATGAATCTAGGATATCAGTTCCTAAACACCAGAGGGAGAGCACGGTTTTCCCTGCCACTCAGTGTGCAATGTGTTTCATTTTGAGCTGAAACTGAAATAAAGTATGGATGGATGGATGGACGGATGGATGGATGGACAGATAGCTATGAGACAAGAAATATACGTGTTTTCAAGTAGTATTTTAACTAGTGAAAGAAGTGCATTAATAGCATCCTTTCAATAGGTATTTTTTTGCCTGTACTTATCCCTCTGATCCTCAAAACAAAACCCTTGGTAATGCAGTTCTGTTTCGTGATAGCTCCCTGTGCTGTCATGCAGAGTTGTTCTGAATTCTGTGCTGTTTTCTGAACTCGAGAGTGTGAAACTGAAAGGGGAGGGTTCCTTCCATCTAAGCTGACCTCCTTTCCAGTGGCTCAGAACTCCCTGTGTAGTAGAGTTCGGCCAAGTACATCCGTATGCATCCAATGAAATTCGTGTTTTATCCTGTAGTGACTTCTTCAGCATAAATTTGGGTGCTTCTCTGTCAGAGGAAGACTGGATTCAAACAGTTCTCAAAACAGGGATCAAAGTCAACCGTCCCTATTGTTTCATGACTCTTTTAAAAAGAGAAAATTATCTTCAGTCTCATGTCTTTTATCTAGGTCGGCACCATCTCTCCCTGGCCAGATATATTTCTGTTTAAACCACTGAACCAGACTCTAGTATTTTATAATAAAATACATATGAATTCACCATTCTCACATTCACCATAGGCGAGTTATTTTTGTTTTGTCTGAAGCCTATTTTCTTTTATTCCCTAATATATTAATATTTCATAAACTTACAAGGTTGTTACTTAATTTTGTTAATAGACCTCTGTCATCAGCCAGAAATATGACGTGGAAATCTCTGTGCAAAAAGCCACTTATTCAGTGTTTACTATTTATCTTGCATTAATTTTTTATGTATATGAAATGTATCGATGTGATTTCATCCTTAATGTGCATGCTTGCATCTTGTTCCTTGCTGAGGCATTTTTTGTTGTTTCAAATAGCACTTTAAAAAAATTACAAAGATAATTTAAAAATGCTGTAGCATTTCAGGTGATTGCATAATTCAGAGGGAATAAAACAGTTAAGACTGCTGTTAAGATTATAAAGGAGTCTTTGGAAAACAGGATTCTAATTGTTTCCTAAACATTTAAAATACATATAAAAAATTACTTACTGTGTAAAATTATGTTTTGTCTAAGATATCAAGCCATAAAAAAATCTTTTCATATGGAAGTTAGCTGTGCAAATCTGAAATACCAAAAATAACTGGGATTAGAGGTCTGGATACAGATGAAGGAAAGCAAGTTTTGCAGTAAAGATTTGTTTCCATCCTCCAGTAGGTGAAATGCAAATAGGTGGATGGATATCACTATGAACTAGTAGAAAGGAGGAATTATCAACAAGGCAGCGTTTCCTACAGAGAGCACTGGAGGACAGAGACTACACCACCCTGCCCAGTAATTTCTATTTATTTTTTTCTTCCAGTTCAGAGTAAAAAGAGACATTGAGGAGACCTCATATTGCTTCTTTGTGCTCTGCAGAGGGACTGGAGAGCTCTGTGTTACTGCTGGCCGTGCAGCATGTTGCATGAGCAGTCATACTAAGATAATTATTGTGTGACTAGAAGTTTCCTAAAGTAGAGGTGTGATACGTGTCTGTTCATTTGCTGAAAGCTTAGACAATAAACATATGGACTTGTACTCTCTGTATTTATTACAACATTGGAGGCTTTTCTGTTTAAGCCATTTAAAAAGGGAATTAAGAGCCCTAAAATACTGATTTTGCCAGACTCTATCAACAATTTCAATTCAGGGAACCTTTAGCAGAGGTCTCCCTCGTTTTGTGGCAGAGCAAGGGCAGAGCTGATATAACTGATGGAAGAGACAAGGTCCAGCCATTGCAACCCAGCAGAGTCAGGTATGAATCATGTGGGGAGCACCTCTTCCCGTGAAAGGAGTGAATGTCAGTCCTTATCTAGGGGACAGCAGGGTCATCCTGACGATGGAACCATGCTGGCTGATGGCACATGAGGGGACAGACTGGTCCCTCTGCCATATGACACTGCTGGGCACCCTCCCATTGCCTTGGTTCATCCCCAGCATCCCCTGGCCTTCTCCTCGTGTCCTTGATGCAGCCGATAGAAACTGCAGATGTAAAAATTCATTTTAGCCCTGTACCAAGGAAGGGGCATTAGCATTTGTGTGTCTGCTTTATAAAGTGGAAGAGTTTAAACTTTTGGGAGACTTGCTAAACATATGGCAAAGTTCTCCCCTGAAGCTATTTCACCTCATAATAGGGCTGCTCTCAGAAAGATTGCTGTTGCTTGGGCATGTGCATAATGGTTTCTCAAAATGTATAATAAGGTGAAGCTCTCCACTATGCTGGAGAGGTAAAATGAATCCATAAAGTTGAGTCTTATAAATATTCACTATTTTGACTGGCTAGATATTTCACCTGTTTCCTGCAGGTTGTAAACAGGAGAGAATAGGAATTGCCAACAAATCAAATTACAGAACATTGAAAGTGTCAGAGTGGTAGTGTTCATTATGCTCATTCACAAAAAATATGAGTCATTAAAATTCTGATATTGCCTCAGAAAGATAGAGTTTGTAATGAGAATAAAAAAAAGCCTTTACTTGCATTTCTCTTTCTGGCAATGATTGTTGGGAAAATTAAGGATAATACCAAAATGATTACCTGTGTCTCCTGCAGTCTTAGGTTCTCAACCCTAAATGCCGTGCCTAATTGAAGTGCTAGGAACAGCACACTGAGGAGTTGCAGTCAGAAAGTTCTAATTTATTTTGAATTACAAGTAGGTGGCTTTCATATTTTCTTATTAACTTTCTCATGGTTTCAAGTTTCTTTTTTCTTAAGTATTTCTTCTTTTTAAGAAGAACATACTTTGAAAGCTCTGAAATGTTTTCCATGTAGAATAGATTTTTTTTAAAAAAATTGAGATTATACAAGCATAGCTAAGGTTTTGCTGGGTGCTCTTATTTGTTACAAACACTCTGAAACTCCTTTATCCAAAGTCATAAAGTCAGGTGGATTTAATCTGGCCCTTTTTTATTTACAAGTCAGAAGGGGCCAGCAACACAGGTAATTAACTCAGAGTAAAGCCTTACCCAGCCATGTGTTAGTGCTGCTGGTGTTGCCCTGTCAGTTCTGCAGGCAGGCTCTCTCCTGCTTCCCTCTGCACATCAGCGATCCCTTGGCACGGCTCTTTCAAGTGCTGCCTCGAGCAATGGAGCTGCTTCTTCAGTGCTTCTCTCGAGGGCACGAGTTTGTGCCAGAACAGCTGGAATGGCTCTTCCTGCCCGTGTCTGTGGCTGCCACTGAGCTGTCCCATGCTTCACGCACGTTACGCAACTTGGCAGCATCAGCTGCTCTCAGCAAGAGGTGAATCAGAACCAGCAAGTCTGTGCACCTTCTGAGTCCACGACGCTTAGCACTTAAGCTCTTCTCAGTGGTCTGTTCACAGACACTTGCTTGGTCCATCCCAGGTTTCTGACGTACCAGGGCAGCTCTCCACCTCCAGCTTTGTATTTTAAGTGGTAACAAAATACTTCACATCGATTTTATGAACTTGCCTGTCTTAGTATAAAATCCTGGAGCTGGAGCTCTGGGAATATTTCCTGTGTCTCAGTGGGGCAGAAATTCAACAACAGTAGCTATTTTTATGGTTTTCTGGAGTGCTTTAGTAATTTTCAGAGACTGTCAGCATATTATACAAACAGTTGGACTGTTGTGTTTCTGTTATGCAGAAAAATCTCTACTCGGAGCCATCAGCTTTGTCACCTTACTGCACATGTCCCCCAGGTTGTCCTGAGTGCAGTACACTTAATTTAGTGTTTGAAAACATGTAATTCCTGTATTCTGGTATTATGTTTAGAATTCAGTTGCAGATTATGACAACAATGCTGAAGCTAATACAGTAAAATCATGTAGTAGGTATTTAGAGGGCCAGGAGAGCCACTTAGAAATACTAAAGGAATGGTGGCCACTCTGCATGAGTCCTGCCTCTGCAGTGGACAGCTACTGGGTAGTGAAAAAGCACCTCTCCACACAAAGTCAGTGATAGAGGTAGTGAAGTACAGACTAATTGCCACCACAATTTCGTTTGTGATTAATTTTAACAAAGTGTGTAGAACAGAAATTAATTCCATTTAAAGAAAAATGCAGTGCAAGGGTTTTGTTCTTATTTACTAGGTTTCCAGCAAGATAATTTGGTGCATCAAATATCCAATTCTAATATGGTTTTTACTGAGAATTGCAGGAAATGTTTGTATCCAACTTTTTCAAATAGCCTTTTATTTGAGCAAATCAAAGTATAAATATTAGAGAGAATCTCTGGGCATTTTTAAGGTGAGAAAATAAAATGTGACTGCTTACACTAAATTGTATTTGTAGATGGGATGAACACATCTCTTAAAATGGAATATATTCACTGGAGGCAAAGGCATGTTTGTGTTTACTGATCTGAAGTTTACTGACCTATCATAAAGGTTACATTTCAGTGATCTTCAGCAGCTCTGTAAAAGGAAGACTTTTTTTTAATGCTAAGCTGTTCAGGGGCTCAGATTTTTACTATACTGTGACAAAAAAATGCAGACTTATTTTTAAAATGTGCTTGTGTAGATGAATAGGAAGAAAAAAAGGCATTTTTGTACATTGCATTCCCAAAGATTATAGGATACAGTCAGTCTAAATCTGGTGTAACTTCAAAGCAGTTGCATTCAATCACTGTCAAGCTTGCTGTTCGCTGTCTTGTCACGTCAGATTTCTACAATTCTGTCAGAATAAATATGTTGTGTAGTGTGACCTTCATGATCCAGGAATCCAGAAGAAATAGGACTGTTTAGGCAAAGTGGGGATAGCAGCAGAGACACATGGGAATAGTTTGGCTTGGTGGTCAGTGACTGTGGTGGCTGCCGGACCCTGAGGTGTGTGAGCCACTTGGACTTTGGGAGGGAGCATTTAGAAGCCCCCATACATAAATGTAGCTGTATATTTTAATGAAAGGTAGGATTATGACTTATTTTCAGGAATTCCTAGAGGAGGGATATCAGTCTGGAGAACCCTACATTTTGAGAAAACTTGCCATTTTTCTTTGGACTTCAATGATTTTGAGTAGAGAAAAACAGATTTAGAGATGGATTCACATCTTCTACTGTGTATCTGGGATGTATTGTGACAAATTTCCTGTAAACATGTGACTGTGAGAAGTTCAGGGTGAGACTGCATCCAGCTGTGGGGAAGGGAGACAGAGAAGGAAAATGGACTAAGAGAGGTGACTGAAAAGGATTCACAGATTTGCAGGAAGCTGATATTGAAAGCATTTTAGTATTGAATTTTTACTCTTTCACTTTTAATTTTTGTGAAGATCATACAAAATCCGTGCTCCAGATAGTTTAGCTTGTGATTGTCACGAAGGTATTTCTTTTCTGAAAAGCCAAGTTTGGGCATAATGGCTGACATATGGTAAACACATAACTCATCCTTTCCTAGAGACAGCCCTTGCAATGCTGCGGAAGTCAATGTGAGCTGAAATTCCCAGCCACAGAGGTGTGAATGGTGCCAGCTCGGGCTGCTCATGGCAGCCCATGGGGAGCTTTGATGCAAATTTGAGATAGCATGCCTTAGATCAGATCTCTCTTTCTTCATGTCTTCATGTCAGTTTTGGCCTGGATTTTTGAGTTCATAATTTCTTTTAAATATGCTCCAGTACGAAGTTGTCTGGTTGCCTTTTTTTCTCTTGAGGTAAAGATGTGAATAAATCTCACAGACACTTAAGGTTTTTTTGCATCAGTAAGTTTGTTTATGGGCGAGTTACATTTACCATGATCATTTGTAATGGATAGCATTGGGTTTTTCCTCATTATTTCTGAAATAAAACAATTAATGCAGCCTGTCCTTTTAGGCTTAGCCAACCGAAAATGACCACTGTGCTGGTGAACTTGATTGCTCCAAGGTCTCTGTGTGTGTTTGTTTCTGTGTGTACGAGGGGTTAAGGAAAAAAGGAAAATCCTGGAGTTAAAAATGGAAAACGTTTTACTTAGCAAATCATCACACTCTTCCCAGGTGCAAACGAGATACTTGGAGTAGTTTCTGATAGTGTTCTTTGGACTGGAGATAGTTTTCAGAGATGAGTACTAGGGGCATAAAGCAGCATTTGCCTTTTGGAGAACAGTCTTTAGTAATCTATCCACCTATCCAGTGCATATTCCAAGATGTCTCCTCTGCTTATGCACAAAGAGAAAAAGACCAGAATTATTTTTTACTTCAACTAATTAAGTCCTCGGAGTCTCATAACTAATAAAAGTATAAGAAAGATCTAATCCACAATGAAAGAAAAAAATCTCCCTGGTCTTTGCTGTAAAATTGTTTTGGTTTTTTTCCTGGAAGTCGAACATATGTGTAATTCCGAAAATATTTAATTTCTTTTGTCACTCTTGATCTATTAGATCTATTATTCATATCATCTGTAAAACGCCAACTTTTCTGATATATACCTTCATTTTCATCAGACAGAATGATTGTAATTTGTCACCGTGTGCTTCGTTTTAGATTAATGTTTGGGTACAAGATGCAGAGCATGAGCTCTGGAGACTAAATTTTTGTTCACACTCTTACATAGTTCTCTGGAGAGCATTCTGCCTTTTCTCTTTTCCTGTTTCTGTCCCATTTTATGGTGGCAAAATGTAACCCTTGAAAACTAATTAAGAGCGCTATGCTATTTTATTGCTTGAAGCTTTTTGTGCTTTTACAATGTAAGTGAGTACGTGAATGCTTTATTTTGGGTTCTTGTTATGTAACTTAAAAAAAATTAAATGTCTTCACTGTATTTTACAATAGAATTTGGAAGGAGCAGTTCCATGGAAATACATTTAGGTGTCATTGTAAGGCAACCCTTAATGCAATGCAAGCAGTTTTCCCGGCCTTAGTCTCACCCATTTAACATCTATTTTATTTTCTGCTCAGGAAAAAGCTTGTGTTCCAAACTGCCATGTTAGTGGAAAGCTGGAGATGGAAGAAAACAGATTACTCATAGCTGGTGCAAGGCCACATGATGGGTGACTTTATTTTTAGAGTAGGCTAGCGCAGTCTAATCCTGGGACGTTGCTTGGAAGAAGGATGCTTTGCATGAAGCAGTTACTATGTAGGTTACATCCCTACATTATTAATAGTGTAACTGGAATGAAAATCTGACAAGTTTAGTATTTATAAAACCCTCTATCTGGAGGTACCTTGCCACCCAGAGGAGGAATACCTGCTCTGTTGTCGATTTCCACGCACAGTTGTAGTCTCGTGCTGTGTTCCCATCCAAGCGGAAGAGAGTCCGTGCTGTCTGATGCTAAATGTCCTGAGGGAGGGTCATGGTGTGAACCACTCAAAAGGACTGAGCTCTTAGGAAAAGACTTCAGTGAGAGACTTTCCATTGAAAGTCTTTGCTGTGGATAGGAGATTAATCACCATTATTTGTCCACTACATCAGCTACTTCTAGCAGCTACTTCACTTCATTACAGTTTACCTCAGTATTTCTCAAACAAGCAAACCGATGGTCAGCAGCTTCTCAGTTATTTATGTATCCCAATTTTCAGCCATTTATTTTCCCTTGTACTTTTTCATTATGCGGCGATCATGAGGAATAATTTCAAAAAGCGTCTGAGGTGATAGTGTGTTACTGACCTTGACAAACTGTTAAGCACATTAAGTAAATGTACTGAAAATTTCACATTTAGACAAAACATTTTAGGTCATGTGAAAGAAAGTAAGCTCTGGTGTATGATAATGCTATAGAAATATGTTCTCAAGAACTGACTGGAAAACGGAAATTTCTGTTGAAATAAGAATACATTACTTTGAAATTTAGTATTTTTTTCAGATTTCGATGATTGAAAAATGAGAGAAATAGAAGAAAATGAGCCTTCTTTATTTTGTTTAATGGAACATTTGGCTATATTATGTCTATACTTAAACTGTGTAATTTATAGATTAAAACTTATAGATTACATTATTTTTTAAAAACACAAGAATGAACTAAAAAACTTTTTCTTTTATTGAAACAGAATTTTCATTTTCAGTTAAACACGATGCTGGAGAGCCTATAAAGGATGTGTATATTCCTCCAAAGCTCATGGTTTTCATAGGTTTTCTCATAGTACTTTCTGTGCTATCAAAAGGAAATTCACAAAACCTTAGTACAGTTCTCTAAATTATTCTATTATTAGGCTGATTCAAAGCTGAAATAATATCTAAATGTATGTGTTTATGATGGAATCTCTTTCTACCTGTATTAGCCAATCCCACCTACTGTAGGAATAGGAAGGTGAATTTCCTGTGTTTCACTAAAAGCTTCAAAGATTATCCAACAATTAAGAAAGTTGGAAATAGATGGAACATGATTGTTGAAATATATATTTTTTCATTAAAAAAAATAGTTTTAATTTTTTTCCCGTCAGCTGGAAGACCATCTCCCTTTGCTTTTTTGCTCTATGAGGTGAATGCATACAGTTCCTGAGCTGAAAATACTGTCAGCCTGTGTGAGAACAAACAAGGCAAAATCACCTGGAGTCTCCGTAAGGAGTAACCAGAGTGGATTTCCTGGAGTGGAGTGAGGTGGGAAGTGCTGCTGAGGCTCATCTGTTGTTGAGCTGGAGATCACTCACTGAAAAAGTCACGTCCCACTGAGTTGGAAGTCACTGTATTTTTCTCCCAGATCGCTGGGTGTTCACAGACATGATATACATGATGTTCTGCACTATATAAGGAAATGTGTCAATCTTTGTCCCCCATATTTTATGCTTTTGGAATACTAAATAACTGTTGAAATGTTACATGGATTTTTGAATGGCTTGTAAGTTTACTTACTTACAGGCTTAGAAGTAATTGTTGCATAATTCTCTGTCAGATACATTCCCAGCAAAATATGTCCTATTATTAAGTGACTGTGTATAAATTACAGGCTTACAGGTTTTCCTTCTTTCCCTTGTTCCCTTTTCTGTAAATCTTCAGTATTTAGCATCTTAGATGACACCTTCTTTCTTTTTTTTGTTTTCTGTTTTTATTCTTGCATCCTCAATTGATACTGTCTTGCTATGTGGTTTTTCAAAAGAAATTTCTCCTTGGTGCATTGGTTCTATATGCCAAGAAAAATCTGTCTCAATGAAAAATAATTAAAATAGCATAGTGAGTTAGGCTGCAAAAATTGGCTTTCATTTCCTAAAGCATTTTGAGTGACAGTAAGTGTTTCACTTGAATTTCAGGGCTCTGATGAGTCACCTTTTATGTAGGCATTATGATGGCACTGTTGATGCCTCACTATGACAGCCTTAATATAGCTGTAATTATGCTGAAAGTACTCAATAAGTGCAATCATTGTATTAATCTGTATGTTTTCTTCGCAGGCTCCCACAGAAACATTTGACTCTGTTCCTTCTCACGTTCACTTTATTCTTACACCACACTTCTGTAGGGAGAGGGGAATGGAAGTATCCGATGGAGTCAATTCAGAAATCCTGATTCATACTCAGTAGCTGCTCCTCTGCTTCATGCTTTTCATTTTCCTTACAAGAATTTCAGTAATTCGGGTACTGCAGCCACTGGATGGCCACTGAACTCACACCTGTACCTGTGTGCCAGAGGTAACAGGTCAGCTGCAACAGCACTGCTGACTTCAGTCACAAACTCTCCTGTCAGTCCTGTCTGATTGTATATCAATTGTATTGCCTTTCTCACACCCCAGTCCAGTTCACAATGCTGCTGCACACAGGACACAGCTGAAGCACAGCAAGGACAAATATCTTGTATTTTGAAAACATTTAATAATCTGATTTTCATAATAATTAATTTAATCATTTGAAATAGTAAAAATATGTAATAAAATGTGGAAGAGTTGACTTGCCCTTTCCTAATTCTTGAAAGCATGAACTATCTTAGCAGAAATGCTTTTAATTGTCATGTAGGTCCCTTGCTTCAGTAACAGACTCCAAACTTGCCAGAGTTGTCAGGGACTCTCTGGTCTCTGATACATATGTAAACTTACAAAAATGGACTTTAAATCACATTGGCACCATGGCTAAAAATGACTAAGCAGAGGTTTTCCCAGATACATTATATCAATACATTTAAAAAGAAATAAATATTATTAATTCTTACGTTTTAGATGGCTATATAAATGGCTGTGATTAGAACTTATGCTTCTGCCAAAGTATTCTGTTGAAAACTTTCCCTATACATTGTGATAATTTTAATCCATTTCAACATTTATATTTATGTTTCAACCTAAGAAGTTAAGTGTGATGACAGCTCTTTGATTGCTCAATGCTTTATGTATTTCTTTCATTTCTTGTCACTGTTCTTGGATGTGAGACTGACTTGCATTTTCTCAAAGCTTTAAATGCCTATTTTAAATGAAGTTTCCAGTTAGGAAGAAGTCCTGTCACTGCTGTTTGTGCTGAACTTAACATTTTTAGTGTTATTGAAGTGGTAATTCTGGGTCTTTCTGTTTTCCTACGCCCACATTTGGAATCAGGGTTCTCTATGGTTTTATCATCATCATTATTGTACCAAATACCTGTCCCAAGTCTCAGGGTCTGTGTAATGTACTGACTTGGGAGCCACGGAGTATCTGAAACAGGAGGCAGTTTCTACACCAGTTTCTCTCCGTGCTCCACAGCAGCGAGCAGAGCTTCAAACTGCTCAGCTTTCGGTTTTACCATGATAATTTTCAGTCCATCAACTTGCATTCCAAATTTTTCTCCTGCTTCTCCATCAAAGGCTAATGATGACTTGAACACCTCAATTTCTGATTTCACAGCAGTATACTCTAGCTCAGAAATCCTTTTGGAAGCTAAGGAATTCATGGTTTCCCCCTGTGCACAGGAGAATCAGGCTCCTAAAACCGCACAAATGATACCTTTACCTTTTCCCTCTTTAGATGAACCAGGTTCATCTGAGGAGAGCGATTTTGCCCCAGTTGCTGGCTCAGCAGCCAGGCTGTTGGCTCGGGACATCAGCTCCTCTCTCCCTCAGTGGACAGGTGCTTTGGGGTTTCTCAGCTGCAGAGTGCCCTGGAGTTCCCTCCCTGTGAGGATTTCCAGAGCCTGGCTGCTGTGTTCCCGCTCCAGCCTCTGTTCCACCTCCCTTAGCAGGTGCTGTGGTTGCAGATTGTGTCCATGGGGAATCATCGTGGATTAGGTTTGGAGCTGCCAACTCCATTCCATCCAGGGAGCAGCAGCTGTGTTCTACCCTATAATTTCCGTATCATTATAGCCTCTGTTAGGCTGTGAATATAACTTCTCAGTTTCCCCTAATTTTACCCCCAGCCATCTTTCCACATGCAGATTCTATGTAATTTACAAATTATTCTGAGTTACATATTTATTGGTAAGTTTTAAATAGTTCAGAAAAATCAGGGTACAAAATACCTCTTTAGAATAATTATTAAAATGAAAAATTTATAAATGAAATAAAAATGAATAAATGATAAAAATCAAAATATGTTGAATTCATGGCTGGTCATGTGCTGTGAATGAACTGAAGCAACTATGTTTTTACTGAATAAAGTACAGTTTGATTTTCATAAAAATGAATTTGGTAATAATAGTTTATTGATGTGCTTCAAAATGTAGAACTTAAGGAGAAAAATACTTCAAGAAATAATGAGGCTTCTGTCAAAAGCATTGGATCAAAAAAAAAAGCCAGCAGAATTTATATTGTATCTTTCTGAATCCCTCAGCTTGCAGTCAATTAATGTGTTTATTCAGTTTTGTTCAGAGTAAATACATTGGGCAAAGTCCTGGCTGCCCTGAAATCAATGTTAGTTCCATCCATTTCATTAGTGTTTATTGACATAAGTAGATTTATTCATCTGTGCAAGGTAGACATAACATTTATTTCGCTTGCTGAACAAACACTAATTTTGAAGGTTTTTCCTATATGAGCCTTGGTTCATACACAGCTTCTTCATTTATCTGCATGCAAAAGTTCAAATATAGAGATCTTAATCTCTATATGTTAAGTTACAAAGATGATTTCACTTCTTCTGCATTTCAGGCATCATTGAAGCCTATGGGAGCTGGAGGAGTTTAGTGCTTTTCAGAACTTTTCAGTATGAAATCTTATTCAAAAAGCACTGAAAAAATCAGCTATTTTTCTTCTGTGCAATATGGCTTCTAAACACCAAATGAGATATACAATGTGTAGATGTGCTCTGAAGGTGGGTTAGTCCTAAACCAGAAATTATACTGAGCTGCTACCATACTTTTTTCTAATTTGTGAGCATAATTATTTAGTGAATTACTGAAGAAGTCTTGAGCGTGGTTTCAGGGAGTCCACTGTCACTGCTGCAAAGCAATTATACTTTCAGAGGGTTAAACTGATGCTACAAAACCAGAAATTAGTTCTCGCTTGTGCTTTTCCCCATCTTCAACATGAGATTAGCCCTGTGTGTTTATACTTCCAGCGCTTGCACGTGGTGTTTGTCCTGCTCGCAGTCCTTGCCACAATACAGTGTAGCTGTATGTTCTCAACAAGCTTTTAAAGGAAATTATGTTGCAATTCAGTTCAGACCCCCACTTTTGTTTACCCGCTTAAGGATGAATCATTCAAGCTGTCCTTCATGCGTGCAGAAAAATTAGCAAACATCATTTCTCTTGTGCCTGGCAAAGCGGTGTTTTTAGATCTGTGTCAATTACCTTATTCCAAACCAGCCCGCACCTCCCTCCAGCTGGCATTAAAGGGCTGCCATTTGATAATCAGCATTAACTCTGTCAGATGAAATGCAGACTTTAGGACTGTCTTGGTTTGAAATACCCAGGTATCCTACAGCCCTTTGCTCCCAGGCAGCTGCTCCGGGTGCAGGTTGCACCCACAGGGCAGGACCCCCAGCAGCAGTGCAGGTACCTGTGAATGGAGATGCAATTCCCTGTGACTGGGTGAGCTGACAGAGTGCTTCTGCCTCGTGTGGTGCCCAAAGCAGCTCGGTAGAGGTGCTGGTTTTAGTTCTTTCATTTAGTTAGAGTAAATTTTATTTTTTTGTTTCTCATTCGCTGACTTAGCATGAAATTGCAAATTAGCATTTCTAGGCCTGGGGCTACACCGAACCTTTTATTCTCACACCTGTTTTTAAGGAATTATTAGTTAAATAAATTGTATGACAAAAAGTCTAGGTGTGAATTTTTTTTGAAAAGATCTCAACAGGACACAAATCAGTGGTTTTTTTTTAATTTGGTTTTAATACATTTAAATTAAAACACAGGCTGGAAGTTGTGGCATAGCAGTAATTTGACAGAACTGGAATTGATGTAGAATGTGTTTCATATGTTCTTCCTATGTAGCTAAAGGGAATATGTTTATTTTATAGCTTCTTGTTTGTCTGGAATGTTCCTTTGAGACTATGTTTTCTCGGAGTTAACTATCTGGGATCCTGCTATAATTCTATTTAACAAATATCATTTTAATCCCCTTATTGGGCTAAACAAAAGGAAATAAAAATACTTCCTTTATCTTTTTTTTGTGCTGCAGATTTTTTCATACTAATCCATTTGTTCAGGCTTTCAGAACACTAAAAGCTCAAGTGATTTTGCTGAATCCAATTAATGCACACACAGTGTGATTAGGGATATGATAACAAATGATGACAATCAAGAAGTTTCACTTAATATTGGGCAGCTTTAACCCTTTAGCATTTAGTGTTTGAAACCATTTCCTTTTCAGTTTCATTTTGCAACTTAAGGAAGACAAAATGCATTTCTTTTGAAAAAGAAACAGAGACCTTAGAGATCCTTGCATTCTAAACATCAGCTCTTGATAACACAGCCGGATTTAATGACACTGCTAGCACTTGAAGTTATCTTGCCTCTATTTCCTTGAGAATCCATATATATGAGGAAGACAAGTTTATATTGCTTCTATTTGAAAGGTAAAATGAATCTGTATCACACACGCATATAAGATATAAAAAACAGTATGCAACTTGAAAATTGGTAGAGGTGGTCGTCTTACACTAGAAATACAAATATTAAAAACTGTAGAACAGACAAGGTTAGCTTGGCAATTCCTACCTGTATAGGAAATACAGGGTAAATTTAGATACTTGTAGAAATTACAAGCAGTAAGAATAAATGGAAATGGCAGTGTAAAAATAATCATTTTGACCATTATTCATGAGTTACAAGTAGGCTTTTATGTTTTCATAAATTTGCAAATGTCTAATGAGGAGTCCACAAATAAAACACAACCAAATTGTCATGTTGGTGGGACAATGGGTGAAGTGGTTTAAGGATAACTCACAGAATTTACATTGGTTTTACCTAAAAACACCTTTATTCTTTCTGCTGCTATACATTTTTAGTTATATTAATGCTTTAGCTGTAATTGAAATTAGCCTAATAGTTGGCATAAAATAATAGAACTGCTTATCAGAATTAACTTTTCATTATGTATAGATAAGCATATATATTCATGTATGTAATACAGAGTAAATGTCTAATGTTTTTAACAGTTTTGCAGTTTGCATAAATATAGATACGTATAAATACAGGTATATATATTTATACTTGTATATTTATGTATTCTATCTGTCTATCTATCTATCTATCTATCACTTTAGCAAAACTAACAGAATTCTTTTCCTTCGAGAAATATTTTAATTCTCTTCTAACCAGGTCTTTAAATCCTGTGTCCAGAATTAGGCTTTATATTCACTTCTTCTTTACCCACTAGTAGTGTGTACCAATAGTATCAGGAAATAACCAGTGGGTCTAAGCTGAATTGCATGCAATGTTGACTTTTACTGTAACTAATAAACTTCATTTCTGGTGTATTCCTTTGAAGCTCCTGCTCTCCCAAAAGCTTTCCTTGTGTGTGTCATCCATGCTTCAGTATTTCTTATATGAGTTCACTAGGAAATACACCAGTAATTCTTTGTGTGTGCATTTATTCTCTGATAGAGATCCTGTGTAAATATTCTTTGAGCTTGAATAGTGCCAGAATAAGCATCCTGCCTAACTTGGTTTCAGTCACTAATTCCTCTGCTCTGTCAACACTGTGGTTTTCTCTGTAAATTTTGTCCTGCAGTTCTCATTGACTGGCAATAAAGTTAGTGGAAGTCAACTAGAACAAGGGCTGCAGCTTCTAGTAGTGACCAAAGCAGAAATATACTTTTCTACAAGGTATTTTTTCATAAATGTGGTTTCAAGTATCTTGATCATACAACAAAAATTTCTCAGAAATGCTTTAAAAATACTATCTATCTGTTTAGTTCATGAAACGTTCTTCTTTAATGAAAGCACCTGAAATCTGAGAATCTCCCTTCTAATTTTCTAGGTACTTTCTTGCTTCAAGGTAATATATTTTCATTTTGTTCTATGAGTTATGGTATTTCTTGCAAGCAGTATGGAGGATTTATTATGCAAGGATTTTCACATTTTCTGTCACAGTGTTATTTTTCTAATGTATACAGATACAAATTTCCACTTCAGCAGGGTAATAATGTGTCAAGGGAATGACATGTATAGATTGAAATTACAGGCAAGGATATGTATAAATTGAAAGCACAGGCAAAAAGGGGACACTGAGCTGTTCTAAACATTTCTGGTAAATGTGAGGTTGGATATGGCCTGATTGCTGCCCATATGTTTGAACAGCTCTGGAAGCGAGATCACCACAAGGAGATCAGGGAGGATTTAGAGGGATGATTTCCACAGCTTTGTTTGAGGAGGCAGAGATGAGTGAGAGATCTGACCGTGCCTTTTCCAAACAGTGGCGCTGGCTCTGGGCGCTGTAGGATGACGGGACACTGCAGTGGAGGAGGGAGGGGGCTACAGGCTGGCTGCAGGTAAAACATGCAGGTGATGAAAGGAGTAGGGTGAGAAGATCCCTGAGTGATTTGAGATTGTATACCTTGTATTGCATCCAAGATTAGTTCTCTGCCATCAAATAAAGGATCTTGTCTAAGCTGCTTTAGTTAGCTTCGTGTTCACTGAGGATAGACAGCAAATCCTCACACATGTCCAGCCTCTGTGGCAGAGTCAGGGTAATCAAGATTTGCAAGCTTTTGGGACAAGTAAATCCCTCATATTTATACAGCCAGATAGAAATCTCTATGTATATAGCTTGCAGAAATCTGTATGTATATAGCCAGGAATTTGTTTGGCTCCCGACTAATCTCAATAACTACCTTTGCATTGTGTAAACAACTGAAATGTCAGTAAGGTGCAGAAAGGCTTTGGGGCAGCTTTTCTCAGAGCTGGGATGGGAATGAACAGTGAGGGATGCCTTCAGTGCAGGTGAACTGTAAACAGTTAACAGGACAAATAGTTAAATAAGGAAAAGGTATTGGATGAAACTATTGAAAAAGCCTCATACTGAAATCAGTCTGGCATACAGTTTTCTTTTGTAAAGAATGGTTGGAATAACATAAGATTTGCTTTACCAGATTGTTAACAGTCCATTTCTCAGTAGAGAGAGTTTAAGACTAATGTCAAAGAAACGACAGACCTTCTGATGTTAGCAGCCATCCAGGCTGGGAAGTTTTCCTTGAGGCAGAGGTCAGGTCAGAGAGAGAATGGAGCTGACTCCTCCGTCTGCTCTGGAGCAGCCAGAACTCCAAGTCACCACAGAGGATTGCTGTCCCTGAGAGCAGCATGTGCTGTGACACTGACAGAGGTCTGTTCTGCAGACCTGAGAAAGAAGGAATGCTGCCATGTTAATGGTGACATAAGCAAAATCAACAGATGCAGATTTTTTTAAAAAAAGGTATGTGAACTTGTGGTATTCAAACTGTTAAGTAATTATATGCACAAGGTATTATTTCCAAAGGCAGCATTTGAAAAATTCCCTGTGTTCTTAAGGCTTTTATTATATCCTGTAATTCCCTTCAAACTGTTACTGTTAGCTTTAGGGAGAAAGTTTTGTACCATGTGAAAATGTGCAAAGCCTTTATAAATGAATTTTATTTTTCAGGTCATACATGTTAGACAATTTCTTCTTTGCAATTGCTGTGAGTGCTGATAAACCCACTTATTTCTGTGCTGCTTGATGCAATTTTTCTTCTGCAAAATGTTCTGGCTTTATCTGTGGCGTGCTTGCATTCAGTAAATACCTAATTTTGATTTGACGTTGGTCTAAAAAACTCCTGGCTGAAAAAAAAAAGTGAATTTAGAAGGTATTTTTTCAAATTAAATATAAATGAAGATAATAGTTCAACAGACATTGCTAGGTCATATATTCTTTATTGCGTACAGTATAAGCTTTCAATAGCAGCAATTTAGACAATTATGAATATTTTGATCCTGTGTACAAATAGCCTGCAAAGTCTTATTCATCAAAGACTCCATAAAAAGCCTATGGAAGATTTATGGTTAGAGTCCGAATGCTGTAATAATAAGGACTGACAATTTTACTTCTTCTTGTAAGAAACGGCAGAAGTGAGGTTGACCTGTGGATCACAGGAGAGTTGAATTTAGCATAGAAACAGTTGTTAAGGATCAGTCATACTTTAGCAGTTAAGCACTCTGGGTAAGATAAGGATTACTCCTAAAAAACTCTTACTGATATTGGAATCCTAAATTATTACTTCCTGTTGTAAGTATGACTTAGAGATTCCTGTCATCCAGTAAGACCAAAGAAGGAGCTATTTAGAACTTATTTTGCTTGTGGTATGGAAGGCACACAAGAAACAGCTGTACTGTTATGAACTGTGCTTTACAAAATGCTCTGGAGATTCCAGCCCAACTTCTAAGCAGGCAAACAAAATTAACCTAAAACCCCACATAATGTTTTCTTTTGTCCAACGTTTTGTCTCTACTGTTTAAAGAAAATGTTCAGAAAAGAAAAAAGAAAAAAATCAGTCAATCAGAAATGTTCTCTTCAAATTGTGAAGAAGATAATTGTTATTTGTCATATTGGGGTTTTTCTGAAGGATAATTTCATTAGGAGACAAGGAAAGGAGCCGTGTGCAGATATCATTAAAGCTTTAGCCACATACAGAGGTATAGTCAAACATGTATCTTAGAGGACTGAGCTAATGCTCTCAAGTGTTCAAATAGTTGCTTTATTTTGCAGTAGCATTGCAAGTGCAGAAAATGAGTAATTTCACTGAAGTGAGAAAAAATCAATGGTGCTATTGATGTGCCCCAGCTGAGGTGTAGGTGGCATTTAAAAGATGAAGTGTGGAGCCAAAGCTGTCAATCTCACCATAAAAATGGCCCGATTTTGCCTAGTTAAAACCCATTAGTTGGCTGAACTCTTGCACACTGGTTATGTTTCAGGAGGTTATTTTTGAATGTCAAGCGCTTGCTTGGGCAGGCAAATTTCTCTTCTTAATTCCCCAAGGTTCATGAGGTCATCCTGTGTTTCTTGTGAGTGCTTTGCCAATTCTCATGCAGTGTGGAGACAGGGAGAAATACCAGAGTCAGGTTCTGTTTTAAAATCTTTTTCTTTCATAATAGTATTCTTGAATATTTTACTGTGGCTGATTTTGTTTAGACTGGTTATTGATTTAGTAAACTGGTCTAAAATGGTTTTTTTATAACATGATTGTGAGTTAAAGGAAGTATTACTGGAGACATGACTAGATCATTTCCACGAGTCCCACTGATCTAGGAGACAGTAATTGCTGCATGCTGGGGTTTTAAAGTGCATAGTATGAATGTAGAGCAGGAATTGCTTCATCTGATTCATCTTCAGAAGATGAACTGTCTCATTTCATTTACAAGAGAAATTGAGGAGGATGTTAATCAAGAGAGAGATGATTTTCAGGGCTTATTTTCTTATTTAGATATGAAGCAAAGTAATTCAATACTCAGATCTGAAGAGAGAGTTCCTTGTGTCTTCCTTCCCTGCTCTCTGGGGTTTATGCTGGGATCCAGCTTCCTCTCAAGTACGACTGAACTTCCTGCTGGTGTTTGCAGCAGGCTCGCTGGTCTCCTCCAGGAGCATCTGGTCAGCTGTCCTTAAGGAGCTGCTGCCCAGCCCTTCCTAAACTCGAGGTGACACATGGCAGGACAGCTGCACAGCAGCTCAGTGCCTTTCTGGGCAAGATGCTCAGGAAGAAAGGAGATCGTGTCCCTCCCATCCCAAGTTTCCTTTGTTCATGGCAGATAAGGAAATAAGTGCCTAGATGTACACAAACTCCTTGCATTCCTAAATTGCCTTTTAAAGGATTGCTGTTGTGATAGCCAGGAATGAGAATAAACATACACCTTTGGGTCATACATTTGCAGTTAATATGCATTAAGGAATTTTGCAAACTTGTTCTGCAGAAGGGAGGATAACACCAATACTGTCATGCTCCTGTTAATGTGTTTCAGGCTTATTTTATTGAATTTGCATATTGCAGCAGGTGACACATTTATGCAAGGTAAATCTTAAAAGCCAAAGCTGATTCAAAGTAGACAATGCAGAAATAGTTGGTTAGATTTAAATAAAAATCTCTTGACAACTTTGAAGGCATTTAAAGGAATTTTTGTTCATTTTCTGTTGACCTTTGATTCCTGAAAGAACTCACCATGGTGTTTTCACAGGAAAACAGTCAGATTGCATTATTGGGTTGAATTATCAGAAGTGGTGTGCTTTTGTTTTTTGGTGA
This sequence comes from Oreocharis arfaki, assembly GCA_013398015.1. Classification (NCBI taxonomy): domain Eukaryota; kingdom Metazoa; phylum Chordata; class Aves; order Passeriformes; family Paramythiidae; genus Oreocharis; species Oreocharis arfaki. The sequence continues at coordinate 652,078 of VZRR01010087.1, forward strand.
ATTTGTTTCTTGTCATTTGTTTGTTTTTCATTGCAAGGTGAGTAAGGTGATACCTGCACAAAGCATTCATTTTTCCTTGAACTGTTACACAGAAAAGAGCAGGCAGAAATACAAGCTAACAGTCAATGTTAAATATAGGGGGGTATAATTTCAAATTAATAGAGTTGTAAACTAGGACAAGTACTGCTTTTCAGAGGCACTGAAGAAGATAAGTATTTAAATGTTTATAGCTATCACCAGCCACATAAATGTTAACATTCGCATGTTAATGACAATTGTGATTTTATCTCGATGTTAACTTCTATTAATGTGAGTTGAGTAAGAGATGGCATTCTCACTTCAAGTGAATTCTCGGTATTTCAGGAAATTCTATTCTCATGAAGGGTCAATCCTGAAAAATTTATATTCCTAAACACTATAAAGAAAAAATAATGGTCTTAAAAATGCAGTTTGTTTGTTTGCTTGTGTGAATATATATTTCATATTTCTTATTTAAATTTGAACTATTCTCTTTTTTTCCTTAAAATGTGAAAGGCTTTGAAGTTTGAATTAAGTTCAGAATTCATGTGGTCTAGCTTTACTTTGAAAATGTAGAAGCAGGCTATTTGCCAAATCAACTTTATACCATTAAGGAGTTCATTTAATCAAATTAATTCTTCCTAGTGAAAAATGTCTGTTAAGAAACACATGAAAAAAAATTACACCTCTAGCAAAACCAGGCTCTATAGGCTGAGAAGGAAAGCTGACATCTGAAACACTTGGAAGTATTTGGACTTTGCAGTCAGTGTTGTTTAATTGTGATGTCTGGAATTACCCTACCCTCATCTGCAAGTACGAACATACAGCTGAAGAGAGGATAAGAGAATCTCCATGTGAAGAAGGACAGGAGTGATGAGGAGAATCATCTGTCCCATAATACAGCAGCTGTGTTCACTTCAAGGTTATCAGGTGTCCAGCAGAGCTACAGATGCCCCATTTTCAGGTTCAGATTCAGAAACTTCTTGTAGGTTCTCTCCGAAATCTGGGTGATGACCTGCAGGAAGAATTTCAGGATGCTTCACAGCTGTGGCACGTGTAATCTCTGTGGATATGGAGGCACTCTGCGGTGTCTCAGCTCAGGAATCACTGCTGTGAGTTTCATTAAAGGACTGTCAGCTGCCCCTAGGTGAGTTTTCATTATTGGATTCCAAATCTGGCGGAAGAGCTTTGCCCAGTCCTTGTTCTTGTTGCAGCTAATCATAGATTCTTGGGCCTCACTGGGAGGATAGCTCCCTCCACACAGGATTATTGATCCCTGCCACAGAATAACAGGACTGGCATTTGAGGAGGATGTGTCAGAGAGAATCTTTTGCAATAAACCATATGGTCCTCAGGTCTGCTCTGCACCAAGTGTTTTTAACAAAATATCTGCTGGTTTTCTACAGACTGCATGAAGCAATCTTCTGACAAACCAGAAGGAAATCCCTTTCTTCTTGTCGTTCTTGAGAAAGAAATAACGATGGGATGAAATGTGGCAAAATTATAGTTTTATCTGTTGCTATTCCTGCGGAGCACCAGATTTCTTGCAACTTCTGTGTTACTGATAGCGAAAATGAGATGTGTTTTGAAGCCCAGAATATTACTTGTTCCAAGCCTTTACTTTGGTTTTTGAAATGGGTAAATTTTGAGGAGAGAAAAGAGGCAAAAATAGACTAGCTATCTCTGTAATTGCTTTCACACCTATCTGCAGATACCCTGAGTGCAAGTAATTTGGCAGAGCTACCAGGCTAGGTGAAAAACAATAAACAGCTTTTCTTGCACTGGGCCAGACTCTTCCAGCTAGTAAGAATATTTGCACATAGAGCTAACAGCCTGTATTTGTACAGACAGAATTATATCAGCCTTGTATTAGTAAGGGAGACCCAGGTCCCAGGTACACATCCTGTTTAAGAAAATGAGAACATGCTGTTTCTTGTGTTTTGCATCTAGAGGTCTCCTTATCCCACTTCCAGGGCAGTTTAGTGGAGGAAGATGTGGTGGATAGGATGAGTCTGTTCCATGCCTTGCAGAATTTATTTTCTGTGTCCATGTGCCCATTAGACACCTGACTGGAAAATGCACTGGAACTTCTTTATTGAATGCACAAGAATATTTTTTGTAAGCAGGAAGAACAGATACTGAAGGATATACAGAAAAGTATTTTGTTGGCATGTGGAAAGAAAACTTGAGCTTTTGAGCAGGGAATTTGCTAATTAGGATTTTTTCTTGTGTTCTTGTACGTATGAATTGAATTAATGATGGCAGTTCAGTAATGCATATACAGCAAGTGGGCAGAAAAGGGGTAAAGAAAAGTCATCTCATCTGTTATATGACTCAGACACATCAAACCATTGTCATTATCTAAAGCCCCCTTCTTGTAAGCTTTTATGAAATTTTAGTCGTGTCTGTTGTCACTAATTGGTAGTGTGTGGTTTTGCACTCCACAGTCTACTTAAGAAGTGGAAGATGGTGTTGAATCCAATGACTGTGTGCTTGCTTCAGTAGGCAGTTCAGGACTATGATTTGTAGTGTTCCCGAAGTCACAGAGTGCAGAGCAGTGGGCAGATGCCACGTGGGCTATGTACAGTCTCCACTGAAAAACACAAATTGGCTTCTCTTAAATGGCCATGTTACTTCTCATAGTGAGGGATATAATCATATTAATGAAAACTGCCTTTGCATTTGCAGTCTAACACAGACTTTTGCCTCTCTAATCAATTCTCATTTGTAGTAAGTGGAACAAAAACTTTTTTCTCCCTATTTTTCCTCTCTGATAAGCAAAGTCTACTTTCATTGAAACTTAATGTAGTTGCATTTTTTTCAGTGTCATTTACAATGAGATTCAAACCTGTGCCACTGGAGTTTTGCATGTGTTGCTGACAAACAAGATGTTATAGGAAAACAGCCCCAAGACTTAACAAAATATGTTGAAGTGCATTTGCTGTAGCAAATATATTCATTTCCTCTTGGAAAAGATGTAGGATAGTTCTGTGCTCAGTCTTTCAAGGCAATCCTAGGATCTAGTCTAAGAAAATAACATTTGCAAATGCTGTATCTGTGGTAATTTTCCGATTGCTGCAAACAAGCAAACAAAAAAGGAATTGAAAACAGAATGAAGTGAACAAGTTCAACTTCAAACTAAATCATCAAGCTTCTAAAGCTTGCAAGTAGTGGTCTTGGTTCCTTCACATGCTCTTTAGGTGAGTTGGATTCTACAGAGCTCTTTCAGAAATTCAAGAGAGAAAAGTAGTATAAAGACAGTAAATTTGTTTGGGTAGAAAACTACTTCCCATGCAAGTTAAAAGATTCCAATAATAAGTATCAGGTAAGAATCTGAATAGTGTGAAAGTTTTTGGGGTCAATTAGCTACATGAATTTATGTTCTGAACTTAGATTTTAGTAAGAAACTCAGTGATAACAGGATCTCATGGAAAACTTCATTGTACTTAATAGCTTAAAAATGGCTGGGACCAGTTTGTGGGCAAGTCCATGAGTTTCTGGGACCATACCTGTGGTATCCCAGCATGATGATAGTACAGACAATGAGAAGTGAAAATGTGGTCCCATTATTGCTGCAAGTAAATGTGCAGTGCTCTGAGGCATGGCACCAGAAAACACCACCATTCTTGCACAGCTTGTCCAGTGTTGCTACCTCCTAATCAGATCTGGTTTCATTTGCTCAGTAAGGCAGCTAAAGTATCTTAGCTGGGAGCTCTAAATTATGCTAACTTCAAATTTGGCCTATTGTAAATCAGTAATCTCATTATCAAGGCTGTTTCCCTTGGTGCACCAAAAGTCGATTTAGCATTCCAGTTTACAGGCAGTTCTAAATCTATGCCTGGTGAAGATTTTACGGTTTTCCGTTATGGTTTCTGTGGGATTTTCGTGCATGTGCTTGCCACTTTTTTTGAGGGATACATTTGGTGCAGGTGGCTCTGTTTGCAAGCTGCAGGTGCAGCTCTGGGAGCCCAAGGCAAGAGTCCCCAAACTGTGACCCTTTGCATGACAAATGCACAGAGACCTGTGGCACAGCCCAGTGAGGGACACTGAGAGACAGGCAGGAGCCCAGGACTTGGGAAGAAGAGCAAGACTTTGGCCTGCTTGGACTGTGAGGGGATAAAAGCCCAGGGGTTCCTTTGTTGGGGTCCCTCCTCGAGGCACCAGCTCGAGCTGCTTCTCTGTTTCTGCACCGTGAATAATTTGCTTTATGGAACAAGAATATCTTAGACTCTGCTATGGGAAGCCTGGGGTAGAACTGTTGAGGAAGCCTCGTCTGGCTGTGTGGTGTGCAGGGAGTCCAGTGGAGACCTCGTGGGTCACCGGAGCCACTGCTGTGAAGGGGCTTTGGTCCTGGCAGTGACAGTCTCTGGAGCTGGGAGTGTGACTGCCAGAGAGTCTCGGGAAGGGTCAGACTGGGAAGTTGCCTTAGCACTTTAGGACTCGAAGAAGGGAAGACTGTACTTATCCCTCAAGAATAAACGCCCTACTTTCCCACTGACGTTAAACCTCCGAGAGGTTTGGCAGTCCTCGCAGGCTGGCCGTAGCACCTGCCGGGCACCACAGCTTTCTCTGTGTGTCACATACAGCTGGGCATCCCTATCTGGGGATTCCTCATGGTGCCCGAGCACTGGGGAACCCTCAGATGCTGATCCTGCGAGGGCCCCGCAGGGTGCCTGCCCTGCCCAGCACTGGGCTAATGTCATGCCCTTCCTCGTCTCCACGGCGAAGGAGTCACCCCATGGGATGTCCCAGTGCAAGGGCGTGCTGGGGAGGCTGCTGGGGCAGGGCTGGCTGACAGGGCTGTGCGGGAGGCGTGGGGAGTGTGCTGCAAGGTCTCTGCCGCTGCCGCGTAAGCGTGTGCAGCCCTCCAGCTCCACCTTCCCCTGCTCCAGAGCTGGTGCTGTGCCTTGCTCCCACTGTGGCGAGGGAAAGGAGCCAGCCGTTCGCAGCACGCCAGTCATACTTCCCCAGCTCCCGACTGACAGTGTTTGGCTGATTTGTGAAAGCATACGCAATGCAGTCTTGGAGAAGGGTGTGTGAGTGGGGGGAGCTGGCATGAGCCGCGGCATCCTAATGTCGCAGTCGTTCTTCAGTCTCCCCCAGACAGCAGTCGCTCCTCTTGCCTGCACCAGCCACTTACTCATTCACAGCGCAAATGTTCTTGTTTGTATGACAATGCTAATTGAAAGAGCTGTTCCAACTTCAGTAGCTATTTGTTTGGTTATATCACAGACAGTAACTTCTAACTTAATAAACCAAACAGACAAATGTTCAGGAGTTACGGCAGCAATGTTAAAGTGTTTGGTTTCTTTCCCAGTGTGACAGCGTGAATGAAAAACACAGTCCCCATCTGCAGCTGGCCTGTAACTGTTTAGAAAGAACATTCTAATACTTTCCATCTCTGATCTTCTAATTTAAATGAAAGATAGCCTAGTTTAGATTAGAAAACTGTAATTCTCAAATACTATGATAAGTTATTGGAGCCCTCCTCATTTGTTTCCTTTTTTTTTTTACTTTTTCCATATATATTTTAATATAAAATTCACACACACACAACAAAAAATTGAATTCTTATTACCCATCAATTTACTTGTATTATTAAGCCATCTTGATGCATTATTTGATTCCATTTAAAAGTCATGATAAGTACGTACAAATTTTGTATCTCAAGTGGGGCTGGATTCTCCACACTAGAGACAGGATCTGTCAATGGATGCAAGAGAGCCACCAGCAAGAACACCTGAATTCAGGGTTAGATTTATGGGGATTATGTGGCAAGTAGAGGAGAACTTTGTGCTTTTTTCATCCTGCGCATCCTTCTTCAAATCCCAGTGCACTTTCAGTGCTGCACCTTTTTCTCATGCGGATTTCAGGCATTGATCACCTGTTATTTTACAGTATGAAATCCTCAATGCCAGGTGCAGATTTAATCTCCTTTAGAAAAGGAATTGTGACCATGGATGTTTATGTTCATTTCAACTGGTTTATTGCAGTCTGAAAGACAGCAGGTGAGGAGCTTGGATCTAGAAATGAATTATGACTGCTCTGCAGTATTGCTGGCCGCTGCGAGCATGTTTTGACCTTAAACCAGGTTAGAGATAAATCTTATTGACACTACTGATTTGTAAACAGGTATATCATCTGACAACAGTAATGAAAGCCAGAAAACTGGTTTTGCCACTCTTACAGAGCAGAAATTCCTACTTTATTATTCTCCAGCATATTATTTGAAATACACCTTTCTCATGCTAGTGCACACATTAGTATTAAATCTTACCATAGGAGAAAGCACCTTTGTTCTCCACTCCATGTTAGCTGGACAGGAAATCTAAAAGGCTGCATGATTTTATAGGGGGTACTTTCTGGGAAGCAGTGTCAGGGTTAATACTGTACAACAGGGCCTAGTATCTGTCATTTCTTAATGATTCAAATAATACATAGCATTTGAAATTTATCAGTTGCTGCTATTAGGCAAAAACATGCTAAAAATGGGGGTTTTTATTTATTTAAAGGCCAATCATACTAACTTGCTGTCTGTAGGAATTTTTTTTGTGGTTAAACCAAAGATTTTTATGCTATCTTCACTTTCTTAGTGTTGTGTTGCCATCTGATAAACAAAGTAAGCATAGATGTTTCAGAGAGATACAAATATCTAATAACAAAATTGCCATTGTGAGTAGTTTTCTGCAGGATTTGTGTAGATACAAATGTTTTCTGTTAGTCGTGCATTTGTTTGAAACTTATTGGAAGAATCTGGCAGCAGGAGCTGCCTAATAATTGATGCCTACCTGCCAGACACCACCAGGTGTTAGGAAAAGGGAAGTCTTTTAAGGAACTGTCCCTTATGGTTTCTTAAAATTGCAGAACCAAGTATTGCAGGTTAACACTTTTGTCGATTTTCTAATGATTTTTACATGCACAACAGAACTCCACTGCAAAAACAGTTGATTTAAGAGAAAAAATTACTGTGCCAAAGATGTGATGACAACTGAGACAATGTGCAATGAAATGTTCCAACTTCCATCAGAAATAATGACATTCTTGGCTGAGTGGAGGTGTTTTAACTAAATACCGACTATTCATCATAATCAGTGAACCTATTAGCTGTGAAATTTGATTCTCTCATCATGGACTGTTCACTTACATATTTCAGATAAAAATAAATCTGCATGTCATTCCAAGCCTAACGTTGTGTACCTTTCTAAACACTACTGTGGCATTTCTGTGGTTTAGTAAAGTGAAGCCTTAAACACTTTTTCAGGAAGAGTTGTCTCATGATTGACAAGAATCAGTAGTTAACAGTGCTGTTCTTTATGTCAGCAGTCTGATGCTTCAGTGGAAACTTGACTGGCTCCAATTTGTTGTCTGATCAGCAAGAGAGAAGCAATTGCTTCTTCCTTGACTGGTTCCATCTTTTACTAGTGACTTTTGCCATCAGGGGAACTAAATGGGGAAATATCCCTAATGGAGTAAAAATATTTTCAGAAATGAAAATTATTTGCATGAATAGTGTTCCAGTCTTGTTAACAGCATTTTGGAAACCACTAATAATGGACTTTCTTCTCCATTGCCAACAGTGAAGCAAGTAATAAGGCTTTTCAGAGACAGACCTGTAGCGAATAATAAAGAATTCTATACTTGTATTTCACACGAAAAATTATTTAATTGCTGGAAGCCTAAATCTGTTTTATGTGGGGAGATAGATCCCTTGGCTGCTTGCAGAATCATTGCAAGATTTAACTGCTATGTCACCTCTTCTGTGGAAGAGTTAAAATAATGAAAGCAGGAAGCTTTCTCTTGCAAGTCTTAAGTTGTCGCTGTGCAGGATTCATATGATCTGAAATTGCTTCAGGCACAAATGGGGCACTTGCACACTGACAGGTCATCACAAATGGTTAGTGGAAAACTGAAGCATGGGGAACATATATAATTGAGTGGCTTTGGGTCTAATTCTATTCCCATTGAAATGGAAAAGAAAACAATTACAGTTTGCTTACACAAATAAGAATCACTTTTGGGAACTACAACATGACACAAGGGAGGTGCAAAGGGAGTTGATGCATTTTCTGCTTCTGTGACTTTGTCTTTTGTGTCAGGAGAGTAACCTGACTGAGGATGTATTCAGTAATTCAAAGTTCTCTACTAAAAGCATAAACCTGTAGAATTTTCAGTTGAAGTTAACTAGCAGTGCGTTGCCTGCTTTTGTCTTGGTGGATGATTTGATTTTTCATTGGTTGCACAGTGGAGCAGCTGCAGCTCTACAACTCCTAGATGTGAAGATTTTTCCCTTGCCATGATCAGTTTGTATTTCTTTCTCCAGCTGCCAGGAGCTTGTATTTACCCTCCTGAGATGCAACACAATGTCCTTTAAAAACAAAGATTGTCTTTCTTTTCACTGCTGAATCTCATCACCGCCAGTTATCTATGAAGGTATCCAACTTCAGAAACCGCAGTAGTATCATTAGAGCTGATTGTATCAGGAACACACTGAATAATATGTTGAAAATTTGCTGAGCTTTCAGATCAGCAGCCACAGCATTGACTAGACAGACATTTCCTCTAAAACTTAATTCCTGTGTAGTGTTATCACCTTTCAGATTAAAATCTCCAGGCTTCTTAAAGGACAGGGGTGATTTTTTCCTCTTTTTAAAAGCAAACTTGGGAGGGAATCGCTTTTTTCTACTTTGTTTGGGTTTTTTTATTCACTTTTAATTCTACTAAAAGTGGTCAGATGCCAAACACTAGATCTATTTGGTTTTTGCACCCAGTTTGTTGAAATTGCATCTGGAAAGCTGAAATTTTAGAAAGTGTTGAGCAGCTGGAATAGTGAGCTAAGAGGAAATCATTGTAGAACCGTTATCGCAGTTGATTTCTCCTGCAGACCATCCTGTTCAATGCACAGAAAGATGGAGTCCACAGAAAATTCCTGGTGATACAATCAGATCATAAGAAATCTTTCTTAGTGCAACCTCCCTAAGGTGCCAGTGCAATCATAGCTGGTTTAAATGCATTTGGGGAAGGTATTAGCTCTTCCATTGAGTTTCATTCCTTTTTATCTGTGGATAAGCCATGTATTTTTGTACTTAGAGCACTCTTTTCCAATGATAATGCAGTAATGAAATAACACATGGTAAACTGTGACAATGCTTTAAGCCCAGGGAAAAAACCCAGAGCTTTATCTCCTACAAGTCTTTAAATTAACCTATAAAATTTTCTGGAGTACCACCACTGTTTGAAGGTGAAGGATATTTCTGCTGTGTGTAAGAATGCTAGTTTTTAAAATGACTACCTGTCATCTAGAAAAGCAACTCTGAATTTTTAAAAACCAACGCAAACTGTATGTAGGTGACTAGAATTCAGGTGAATTTCTCATCTGTTCTATGTGAGTAACAAATGTCATTTTGAACATCACTGTGTTGAAATATGTGGTTGTGCAATTGTAGCCATCAGATTTGCGTTTATACTTACCATAAATGCATTAATAACTTACCATTGAAATAAATAGTGTGATATTTGTAAGCCTTCTGTCCCACCTCTGCCATCAAAGCACTCCATGCTTTGAAGAAGAGAAAAGCCAACTTTTAGAAAGAATACTGAAAAAAGAGTCGTAATTTGTTAATTTAAAATCCTTCACAGAAAATGACAACAAAGTGGGCCATCATTTTGCCTTGCATTTTGAAACATTTGAAACGTCTGTATGAAGAACGGACAGCTCAGCATAGTATCACTTCAGCCCTTTAATTTACAAAAGTAAGATTTTTCATAAAAGCAGCTTTAAACAAATTTGTCAAATTCAGATTTTCTATCCAGCTGAAATATGTGGTGTTCTTTTCAGGCTGTTTTGGAGGTTTTTTTCATACTTACCCAAATGTGAAAAACATGGTCTATTTTCTACAGACTATAAAGGAGACAAAGTGCAGACAAGGATATCACCATAAAACTCATGAACTGGAAAAATGTAAATACATTGCATCTTTAATGCATAAATAAGCTGTTTTGTGTTCCTAAGGCCATTAGCTCTTAAGGCCTAATGATTTAGCTTTCTGCACAGAATCATCAGACTTTAATATTCGTATTCCCTTTCAACTCTGGAAGATTCGCTCTCTAATTTCCATATTAGCATTTGGTAAATACAGCATTTCAGTATGCTGCAAAGATAAGAAAGGGCTGGACACAGCTCTGAGGAAACCAGAATAATTGCTTTATATGGCCACAGACATATCATTCGAATGAAATTGAAACTGAGAGATGTTTGACTGTAATTTATCATTGGGAAAAAATAGTCAGATTTGTAGTATTAGCATAACATAACAAATTGAGAGACTTGTATTCAAAAATACAAATTAATGTGTCAATGGTAAAGTTGTATTTATCTCCATGGCCTGGACTCAGTCATGTGGGTGTGTCCCTTCCAAGCACAAGTTTCCAGTGCCCAAACTCTGGTTTGGTGTGTGCCTGCTCTGAAGAGGGACCCTGCAGGCATATGATCCTTCCATCTGCTTCCAGAAACCTGAAGACTTTGATAACTGTTGTGTTTTATCTGACCATCATCCCACACTGACAAATTGAAAGAAATTGAAGCACATTTAGTGGGAAATAGCAGTTAAGGGGGAATAGAGCATTTTCACTTAGAACTAATGACCAAACCTAGGTGTTCATTGCACATGTCTGTATCATAAGTGATAATATTTTCAGTTATGTTTTTGTAAATCTTTTACAAAAATATTTTTGATCTGTACCAGACGTCTCTTAAATTCTGCCTTGCTATAAAAACCAGTACTCTCAGTCACAGTGACACTTAGAAGTTAGGGAATTTGGTTGGTTGACCTCGGCTGGATGCCAGGCACCCTCCAAGCCACTCCTTCACTCCCCCTTCACAGCTGGACAGGGGAGGGAAAATAAGATACAAGACAGCTCAAAGGTAAAGGTGTTTACTAAAGAAAAAGTGAAAGTTTGTGCATGCACAAGCAAAGAGGGAAAAAAATTATTCTCTACATCCCATCAGCAATATTTGTAAGTAATTTGTGAGTAAAGCTATATCATTTAGTGATAGCAGTAAATATGGACACCCACCAAAAAAATATTTGTACATCTCTGAGTGTGTTCTCTTATAGGTACAAATGTCTGTTGGCATGCAGAGGACATGGGGAGAGAGCAGACAGAGAAACATAAAGATGAAAGAAACATTTGCTGCCTGTTCCTGCAGATTTATCCTGCTTCTGTGCTTTCATGAAAAAGAGAGAATGAAGAAACAAAGCTGAATAGTTAAACATACGTTGTCCTTTTTTATAGACAATTTTAAAGTTAAATGAAGGGCAATCAAAAAGTTTGTCTTGAATGTTGTAATATGGCTTTTAATTCAGATGTTGAGAAGAACAATTTCCTTGGCTCGATGTACCTGTAAATTCTTTCTGTATTCTTACTTCAGACATCATGCTGAAAAGTAAGCAGTTAAAAGAAGTTGCTTCATATTTTGGCATACTAAAGGGTTTTCTGAACTTTTGTTTCTGTCACAACAGTGAGGCTTTTCATAAAGAGAACAAGTATTTGATCAATAAAGCATTTACTGAATACACTTTAAACTGAAGCTGTACTGTTACTGGAAAAGGAACACATTTGGAGCTAAATTAATAATTAATATTAGCTCAAATTAGTAAATATTTTAACAGAGAGAATGCAGAGGGCTGTATAGGAAAACAGGAATTTCCTATTTTAAAGTCTGCCTACAGTCAGTCGATTGTGATTGCTTGACTTTCAGTTGTGAATTTGATTTGCCATATGGCAAGGGAATAGGGGACCTAGGCTTACCACAGGAAGATAGTATTGATATGCAGACTAAAATGGCAAATTAGATTTCCTTCCTAGAGCACAATGAGGAGTGTGTTGGAGGTTGACTTAAGACTCTGTTGTGGCAAGCAAGTGTACAAATTCTGTTTAATGTGGGTTTCATGCCTTCACACTGTGACTTGAAACCTGCTGACACTGTCAGAAAGAGCATTAATGCTTTTAGGGTTTTTTTGTTGTTGTGGGGTGGTTCTTGTTCTTTCTGAGCTGTGTCTTCTCAAACTGACACACAGAGTCCAAGTGATGCTACTTATCCCTGCCTGTGTAATTAACCTTCACTGCTCTACTATGGAAATCATCTTTTCAGGGGTTTTAAACCCTTTTTTTCTACATTTTTTTTGCAATAACTAAAGGTGGAGTGCATGACAGAAATAGAAGGACAAATTTTAATCTGGCGGGACAAATACATTGATACATATCCATCCTATGAAGTTGTGCCTTTTAAAACTAGACTGGAGACTAGAGCTTGGCTCCATGTAATTAATCACACTGCACAGAGAGTCCTAGATTTGAAAAAAAACCCCAAAACATTATGTACAGATAATAGGCATCAAAGTAGCTTCACTGATAATCCACTCTATTCCTGTCCTATGAGTATATGGTGATTCTGAGCTATGTAGAGAAGAAAATCACTTTAAAAGCTCTGAGAAGCTATTACAAATGAATGGACGTGTCTGGACATGGCAAATCCTTTGTCTTGACATAATTTTTATGATGAGCCTTATGTTTTTCAGCTTTTCAGTGTCTCAGCATGAGCTGTGTCAGACAAACCTAATGAGATGGATGAGTTCAGTTTTGACTGGATCACGCTCTCTGTCAGAGAGGGTCCACCTGGACTATTCAGCTAAAAATTAATTTCCAATCCTACATTTGAGGCTTTTAGGATGGAAGCTGACTGTGGTGTAAGCAGAAGGCCTTATGGCTGTCAGGTTACTGCGTGGAGTTTCTTGCTTGCTCTGATGAACTTCTCTGGTGTAAAAACTGTGTAGATCTTCGTGTGCTCCCAAGCTCTACATATTGAAATTAGGTCCATAGACAATAGTTATGCTCTTAGCTGTGTTCCAGTGACAACAGAATGAAAACTGCTTCTTTCTAATGTTCTCAGACTTGCGAATCCTCAAGCGCAGAGGGAGAAGGTCTAAACCAAAATGTATTAGATCTACTCTCTTTGAAATTGGGAATTCTGTTGAAGTATTTATTATACAGCTATAGGGCTTCATAAATTTATAAAAAGAGCTGAAACTGCTTTTAGATTTATAAATACATCAATGTTTTAAAAATATGCTGGTAGTTTCAAAGTTTCTGTATTAGCAAGGAAATACATTTGATTAAGTAACCATCTGGTAAAATGTTTGCTACCAGTGAAAACACTGAATTTTGGATTTTGTACGTGCCAAGTTAAAATGTGGGCAAGAGCTACAGCTGCATAAATTGAGTAGGCAGTAATTGGACCATATACCTTTCAAGCCTACTGCTATCAATCTAAATAAATATTGTTATTCTCAAAGCCATTTTGCTTAGCTGATCCATCTACAGTCAGTTGTTTCATCATGTTTTAAAAATTTCTGAAAAAAAGTAGTTGACTTTGAGTAGGAGCATCTGTACAAGGCTTGGATGACCTGAGTTTTGGTAGACTTAAGACAGAAATAATTAGCCCTTGTGTTCCATGCATAAACCATCCTTTGAGTCAACCTCACTCCTCGGTGTCACGGCATTTGGAAAGATTCTCTGCAATGTGGTTAAATGACTTGTAGATAAAAAGTAGGTGCAGTTTGGCCTTCCTAGAGCTCCCCTAGTGCTAATGTTTTGGGGCTTGCTGATAATAACAGCGGGATTTCCTTGGAAGAGCTGCTGTAGCTTCAGTTCATTGAGAATTGTTTCGACCATTCATGCATCGGTGGCTTTGTAGAATGCAGTTCTCTTTTTTATTGATAGCCTGTGGAGCATCTCTAACCTTTCCAAAAAACCTCCAGCATTTATTCAAAATACATCAGCAGGCCAGAAAAGCAAAATAATTAAAATAAGAAATGCTACAGTGTGTTGATTTTATATTTCTAGAAATTTAACCTGGAAATTATACTTGTCCATCTTCTTTTCTGTTATTTATTACTTCTTTTAGCAATATGATAAGGTTTTTGAGGCCTATTATTTTTTTCCTGTAAAATGAAAATATGAGAATGGTTTAGTATTTGTTCTCTGTTACTGTTACCTGTGGGAGAGTGGGAAGACGAGCTATCACTGCTATACACACTTTTATCTTTGATCCCAGCCAGTTTTGAAGTGTGCTTGCCAGAGGTGAAAACTAACTTGTTTTTACAGCAGGAACCATTCCAATGCAGGGGATGCAATACAGTTGTTCTGTTCATAATTTACCATGTACCTTGCTATGGCTTCATTTCAAATACTCATGGAATGACTAATGAAGTGGTGGTTATTTTATAACACCATGTCTTTCTCCCTGACATTAAATATTGAAGCTACAAGCCCTTTCTGCGAATAATGAGACAAGGAGCTTAGGAGAGTAGTTGCTTTGACAAACAAAGTACTGCACTGAATACGAATTAATTGGAATTCTGTTGATTACATTCACAGATTGGAAGAAAATTGTATGAAAGGTGAATGCTGTGCTTCATGAACATCCTACAACAATTTAAAAAATTGTTCTGAAATTGCTGGGAATAGTTGCCTCTGGGTTGCTGATCTTAGCTCTTATTCAAAGTGAAAGATGCTGTGAGCAAGTAAGAAGAATGCTGAAGAAAAAAGATGGCCATTATATAGTTTCTTTTAAAATGTAAAAGGAGTGATGAATAGATAAATTTTATTTCCCACTGCTAAAAATGCAATTCTTGCTTTCCTATTATGAGCGTTAGACGTCTGTAATTTCTGTTATTTTTCTTTAAGTGGAGAATGATGATAGAATATCTTTTGCTGGGATTTCTGGTGTGATTTTATTGTAAATGTTCAAAATTAGGTCTTTGGGTTTATTTCAGCCAAGCTACACTGACTTACTTGGAAGTTTGTCTTTTATGTTCTTTGCCCAGGGTTGAATCTAGGGGTGAACCTACATGAAAGTCTTTAGACTCCACAGCAGCATTGTCTCTATCCTGAGGTGTGTTGCTTGCTGAGAACTGAGCTGGTTTGTGCAGTCAGGGCGTGATTACCCTGCTGTGTGTGGGGATTTACACACTGCACTTGCCAGGCTGGCCAGCCAGCTGTCAAAATGCTTTCAGCCCACTCACTGCTTGGTTTTGAGGAAGTGGGCAAGGAAATAACTCCAGAGAGGGCAAAGAACTATTCCAGTTTACTGCGATGCTTCAAACGCAAATGGATCTGATGTGTGACTCGATCAGCAGTTGCAGAATACCTGTGTTAATTCAAATGTCTGCTACAAATCACAAACTAACCCAAAATCACATGAGGTTATCAGATCTCGAGGGTTGGGTTGTGTTGTTTCTTGGGTCTTTGTGTTGCCTCTTGTCTTCAGGTTAGGACCACCTTTCTTTTTATTCTCTTCTCTCCTTTGATTCCATAAACCTTTTAAGCTCCTGCATTAAACTCATTATTGTCCTGTCTAGCCACTGTCCACCACAGCCTGCTGACTCAACTCACATTTTTCTTCATTTATTGTAGTCTTCTGACTGCCTGAATCTAGTTCATGTTATTACTGAATTTGGTGAAATTGTTACAAGGTCTGCTTTGCCTCTTCTTGCTTAGCAAGCATATGACCAGGTTATTCTGGGAGCTGCAATGTGACTAAATAACAATATCTCCCATTGCAGTGCAGGATGATGAAACTCGTGACATTCTGCAAACACTGTGAGAAATCCCTAACACCAGTATTGGTGTTTTGGTGGGTTTTTTTTGTTTTGGTTTGGTTTTTGGTTTTTTGTTGTTTTGTTGTTGTTGTTGTTGTATGCAACATTTGCAGAAAAGGAAACACACCAGATTAGTGTGCATTAGAAGCTGCATTTTGCTTTTGGAGTGGATAGTTCAAATTGTGGAGTAGGTCACACCCCCAAGGTGCAGTAAAGCATGTTAGATCAAATTACATATATTTTGCTGTCATTTCAAATTAGAATGATAGCATACTTTCTAATGTATTTTATATTTTATGATCCCATGGCATATGTATATATATATCATTTAGGTACTTTAAAAGACCATCAAGCAGAATTTCCAGAAATAGAGGGTTTCAATGGCAACTGCTGTTCACATCTTTGGACATAGTACTGATAGAGTCCTTCTGGAAAACTGTGCTAATTAATATCCTCCAGTTAAAAAAGATGCTTGTTTTTCCAGTAATGGTCACAAAATAGATACTCTAAGGGTTGACTGTGTTATAGTATAACATTAATGTTAATTAAAATAATCTGCTTGTAGAAGGGTTGAATGGAGAGGGCGACATGGGACGTGTGTATGTGAGAAATCCCCGAAAGGAGAATTTCAAACCGAGTTGGGAATGTGGTGGGGAGAAGAATGAAGGACGTTGGAACTTTTCTGTGGAGGGGAAGAAAGAAATCCAACACAAAAGAATAAGATATTGCAGGAAAATGAAATGTGATATCCAATGGCAGTCAGTTATTCAATAATTAGGAAGAAGCCTGGATGGAGAGGGCCTCATTTCTGCCCTTGTGATGCCCAGAAGGGTTATGCTGTGTGTGAGCTCAGCAAGTCCAGGCCATTTGTGTTGGTATGTTCCATTCACAGCCCAGCCTGGAGTGTGGCATCTGCCATCCCTGAAGTAATTTAAGCCTTGTTGCCATGTGCTGATTGTTCTTTACTGTTCAGGCTTTCTTGTAGATGTAATATTATATCGTGTGGCTAGAATCGAGTCGAGTAAAGTTAAGAACTTCTTGCTGAAATGGGGACATATAAAAGCTGAGGAATATTTTTCTTTTCCTGTTACTGTTTTTCCATGCCATGCCAAAAATTCCCCTTAGTCTTTTCTAGCCAGATGAGCAGGGGTGCTTAATTCAGACAGAACATCACTTTTAAAAGACGCATACATCAACAGTAGTTTCACAGTTTACCTGTTTCCACTGGAAAGCTTCCAGCTTTCTCTCTGCTGCTTAGGCAACACTACTGAGAGATCGCCTGGAAACAGAGCACTACAAACAGCAGGCTTTGTGACAGGAGGGACTCCCTAACTCACCTGGAAGTTCCTGCCTCAGAAGTCCCAGGCTTTCAGCTCGCTGGAGAAAGGGGCTGATGAGCTGGGAGGCTCCGTGTGCCGGCAGCAGGCACAGCTCTCAGTCACGCCCCTCTGGAGGGAGGTGGACTCCGCTTACACACGGTGCCTCGTGTTTCCATCAGGTCACATAAGGTGATTTGTCTTCTAAGAATGCAATTTTAAATTTGGGTTGGCTTGTAAGTAGGATTGATTTGAATGTCCATGAAGCAGAAAGCTATTGATTGCTGTTGCTTTCAGTAAACAGTGATGGTATGGAAATTGTTTTGCATTTTATACAGTTGTAGTAGTAAAAATACACCGAAGTAACAAAAGTGAAGAGGTCTGCGATTTTCAAGTAAATTATCTCTAAAAATGAGTATTGTCTAGTACTCAGAAAAACTTACCTCTGAGTGGAAACATGCTAATTTTTTTTCATAAATGACAGATTTATAGGTGGTTCTTTGGGCCTTTTCTAAACTTATTTTAAAAGTCAAATGTGTCTCGTCTTCCTTGATACTAATCCTATGCAACTACAGAAAATGAATTGATTTTCTGTATCGATCTGGCTATTTCTGCCCAGGCTGTACAACCAGGACATGTTTTTTTATTGATTTGGCCCTGAACTTCCCCAGTTCTTGATGAGCACAAATGAAAGAACCACTATGGAGGTAATTCTGAATCAACAAGGGAACGAGTACCACTGCCTTGGCCAGACTCTTGTTTCTTCACTGTATGAATTATACATTGGGTTACCATCACAGTAATTAGAACAGGATACGGATATTAATGTATGACCTATAGTAAGAGGGTTGTTCCTTGGAGTGCTTGATCTCTGTATAATGACACAAGAAGAGATTTATAGCATAATTGCAGAGGAAGGTTGACAGGGCTGAATCCTTTAGAAGTACTGGAAGTGCCTGTGTGCCCCGAGGATGTTGTGCCTGTTTCTGCCAGAAGAACAAATGAGAAGAGATTTAGGAGAAAGATGCATGGGGAACTATTAGCTGATGTTTAAAGCTGTGCTAGGGCAGATTTGTGCAGTACTTTCCAGCACACTGATGGAAAGCAGCTGGGGTGCTCGAGGGTTTTAAATTCTGGACGTTTCACTTGCGAGCTTATTGGGAAATTTGACTGTTGTGGTACTGGGGGGTGGTTTGAAATTTATGTTCCAGGAGATATCGAGATACTTAGAAAGATACAGGCCATATACAGGACACTTTGCAGCACCAGGCATTTTTCTGGAGAAGAATACTGTATTGCATGAGGCTGGATTCTCTTCTCTGAAACTATGGTCCAACGGTTTCAGTGCTGCTCTTCCTGATACCTCACATGTTGTGCAACAGAGGAAGTTAGAGCTTCATAGATAACTTCCTCTATTTTTTGTTTCATTTTTTCTTCATGCACACAGAGGCACACATTTAGTATAGAAGTTTGATTTTTTTTGAAGCTTTTGTGTTGACGACAGAACAAAATCAGAGTATGTTTTTAGGAAAGAATAAAATCTTAAGTAAGATGCTGCGTCATTCTCCAAAACGTGTCTTTCCAGTAGTGCGGTTTTTCTCCCTCTCCCTCTTTATGCTAGTAGATAAGACTTATTATTTCAATTTTGTCATAAACTGGATTTACACTTTGGTTTTAAGCACAACTAAATCATACTGTCAGCACACTGCTTTGTACTATCATCCTTAAAAAAAAACTTGATAGTTTTGCTGTATCCAGCCAAAGGCAGAGATAAGGCTGAGCCATTTTTTGTTTGTATGTAATTTAAAAATCAGCAGAGACTATTTCTTTCACAGGAATCAATAAAGTATGAATATAAAATTGTCAGGTGATAGCAACTCTGTGATGCAGAGATTAGTGACTTGTCCTTTTATTATCAGGGACTGTGCTCAAGCTTAGATACAACAAATCAGAAATAATATGATGCTGCATGAGCTTTAGTAATATTGAACAAAAAGAGCTAATGTGTATAATACCCCAGTCCAGCTGGGAAATATTGAGCACTGCTCTAATCTCTTGCTCTCTGCTCAGATCAGCTATGGATTCTCAATCTAGTACTTGGCTGTTGATCATTCTTTACTGTCAGGATAAACCTTCTCCACAACAAAAAACAACCCCAAACGTAGTGAATTCATATTTGTTTGTGCTCGTGAGGTAGCAGTCCTTCCTTTAGGTGCAGTTCCAGGCAGGCTCTCAGCAGATGCATCAATGAGGAAGCCACAGGGGCTGAGCAGTCTCCTGCTGGGAATGGGAGTGTGCCTAAGTCCAGTTTATAAGGGAGGGAGCCCAACCTACGCCTTTCTCCTCGATCTTTGACAGTGGTGGTTCCTGTGGAAGCCTTCCGAGGAATGACCTCTTTGGTGTTTAAGTAAATAAGCTGGCAAGTCTTGTTCGTTTTTCTAATAGTATCTAATTTTCTTTGGGATAACCAAACTATGAATGGATTCAAGAGGCTATCGATCCAGCCTTTAGAAAATACATTCCATAGATTGAGTGTGTTACTGCATTTAAATGGGCCTGACTGCTTGCCTAGAAAGCACAGGGACAAGGGCAGGGCATGGCCTTGATATTCTAACTCAGCTCAGAGCTCCAGTTTTAATTACACCTCTGAAAGATCTCTGAATTACCTTGTGAAACACCAGTTAATACCTCAAATAATTAGCTTTGATAAATTGAGTGAGTTGGGCACTCCTAAGTAATTGCTTTTCTTCACCTGAGAGATTTTTGCATTTTGGTGGTGGGTTAGCAATTCCCATGCCTGCTTTCTAAATCTGCTGGTAACACTTTGGGAATGAAAACAAGCCGGAGCAGCTCAGGAGGAGCAAGGGTTGCCATAATGAACTGGGGGAAAGCAAAGGGCTATGTTAACATGGGAAAGATTTCACGTGAGCAGTGGCAATATTTAAACAAGTAGGTGTTTAAGTGAACTGTGATTTATCAGTAGAAGTAGGACATGAAAGATCTCCAGAGTTTGCCAAACCCCCTTGAGGTAGTTCCAGTTCAGTTCCATGGAACATTAGTGTCTCACCTGTCTTGTGTAGAGGTAGGCCTTGAAGAGATGAGCCAAAAATTACTTCAGCTCTAGAAGTGGATCACCAATTTCAAAAATTCATGAAGACAGCAATGGGACTGTCTACTTGCAGGAGGGGGGAAATTTCTGCATGCCAGCCAAGGTTCATGTTGCCAGGCCAGATTTGATGACAAGCACATTTATAATCAAGCTGTAATATCAGACTGGTGACTGGTGGCTTAAAGAAAAATACCTGTTCACTCAAGGTGCTGCATTTTATGCATAGGTTTGTCTGCTAGTCTCTGCACTGTCTGACATAGGACAGTGCTTGTGAAGTTGCATCTATTTTAAAGCGCTCTGAGTTTTTAGTCAGAACTGTTAAGGCAGTACCTGCCACCTTCCAAGTCTTGACAAAACATGCCAAGTCAGGATAAACACAATTAATATCTGCTTTTCAAGCAACGTGATAGCTTCTGGTTCATTATTCTGTAGATTTGCATACAAAAGAAATAAGCAAGCAGTAAAACTGCAATATAGTGCTGACACCAGCATTAAAGATGAATGCTTAGTACAGCAAAGTGACAGAGAGCACATATTTGTGTTCCCAATCATTCAGAGACCTGAATTCTGACTGCATTTCCAGTGTCATGAACTGTACAAGGTAGCGCAGAAGATTCAATTTATGCTATAATAAACCAATTCTAAAACAGATCATTGCACCAAGTACAGTTTACTGTATTAAAAGAAAAAGAGCAAAACCACCTCAAAAAGATGTGACGTGAGAGACTTGGGTATCCTTCTTTCACTTTACTTGAATAATTTCTCAGAGATTTGCAAACCTGTTAAGAACGATATTCATGTTCAAAAGCTCTGTCAACTGGAATAATAGAATTATCAAGTAAATTTTGCTTTTCCTGAGATTTATGTTTCTGTCATGCCACAGTAATCTGCCTTTTTTCTGCACCTGAAAGTTAAACATATGTTCTCTTGTTTTGTTATTGTGGTTTTGTTTTCTTGCAATTATTTAACCAAAGAAAACTACTTACAGTGATTTCTCAGCTCTGGAGGAAATAGCTGTTTTACCAGTTTCATGGTCTTACCTTACCTGCTTTTTAGTTTCTAAAAATTATTTCACTATTCTGGTTAGCTAATACCTTTTACAGCCTGAATTAAAAGTAGAATCTCATAAATTGTGTCACATGTTTCCATTACTGTGTGTAAACAATGAGATATCAGGCTCTTCCTTGGGGAATTCCCGTAATTAAGATTCTGATGGATTTACCCTTCTAACCTATTTTCCTGAGTGGGAAACACTTGATGCACTAAGAAGAGGGAAGGATTGCACAAGAACTGGGGTCGTGTGTTTCTCCATCCAATAAAGACTCTTTATAATTCCCTATATTGAGAGCAGATGGGTTTTCAATTCCTGTGACACCACTTTTACTCTGTGAGTTTACTTTTGTGATTGTTTGTACATCTGCTGCTGTGGCACCCGGCGCTCCCAGGGGGAGATGACGGTTCAGCCAGAGCCAGTGCCCCCAGTGTCACCCCACCTGCCCTGCAACTTCCTTCCCTGAGAGAGGAAAAAACTTTAGAAGCCTGGCAACGTTTTTGATGCCAGCAAAATATAAAAATATCAATATAATTCTTAGGTTTTTCTGATCTCCATATAAATATAAAAAGTCCTTCTGTGTGTGTAATCAATCTTGTATCTTTATCTGCTTTTTAGATTTTGACAGGCTTGTTATTTTTTCTTAGGTGTTTGCGTGTTGTATAAACTGTTTCAGCCAGCAGAAACTTACATAACATCTTCAATCCTTCCTTTGTACTTAAAGATGATGGAATTCAAAAGTAAAGGAAAAAAGTAATCCTTGCTTTTCTGTAGGCTTTGCTTTCTTATATATGTTGGCTGTTAAATTATCCAGGGACTGTTTAGACTGTGAACCTAAGCTATTTCAGGGGACATTGTTTGTGTCCTGTTTATCAGTTGTAGTTTGCTGATTCTACCCATGAAGGCTTTTATTTAGAGAAACAGAAGAACTTGGTAGCACCTGCTTCTGAATAATTGCTCTCCATGCAGGCTTGGTCCAATGCTTGCAACTACTGGCTGGAGATCAAAGTCTCCTGGTTTTTATTCTTAGCATGTACAAAAGTCTTCGTCTTGTAGACTGGTTTGTGAGTATCTCATACCAAAGCATGAGCTGAGTAAAGAAGCTAATTAGTAAGAATGTGGTATCTAATTTGAAAACAAACCACATTTTTTGAAAGGGGAGGGATGAAGGTTTCAGCAGCTTAATTTGTTTTGGAAAAAATATGTTAGCAAATAAGGGTGGAGGCTGCAAAGAAGATGGTGCTCATTGCGTGTCTTTATTTTTATTCCCAAGTATTGATGCTTGAGAGGAAAATAGAGTTTGTATCACTCTCTTCACTGGCAACTTCCTTCCTGCCTTCCTGCCTTCCTGCTTTCCTTCCTTCCTGCCTTCCTGCCTGCCTTCCTGCCTGCCTGCCTGCCTGCCTTCCTGCCTTCCTGCCTTCCTTCCTCCCTCCCTCCTTCCCTCCCTCCCTCCCATTCAGTGATTTGGGGGATCACTGAGGAATGAATAAAAACATGTAACAGAACCTGCAGTCAGCCTCAAAATAGCCTTATTGTTCAAGTAAACAGAACTAAAAGTTGGAGTTAAACTAAAATAGCGTAATACATTCCATCTAAAAGTTTGAATTTCACTGCTCACCAAAGTCAGCCAGATTTGAATAATTCTGGTGAATACTTCGTGTCCTGTTTTTCTTGATTACTTGAAAAGAAAGGCCAAAAGACTAGGGCAAGGCTTTTATCTTACGTGTCAAAAAGAGTTTGTTTGTTTGACTGTAGCAGCTGAAGCAAAGGATCTTGGTGATAGAGTTATTGTGTAGATGTACTACAAAAGCATCTTACCTGAACCTGGAGCTTCAGTCCATTTGGGATTGTCACCATGAAGAGACACACGTTTTGTTGTCCTGTTGTGTGTGAAGAGATGTCTGGAATGTGGCAGTGCTGTCTCATCACTTGCAGTTTTAAACAGCAAGAAAAAGAAAACATGAGGAAAGCATTTGGAAATAGCAGTTGTGAATGGTGGTACGAGACAGATGCAATGTGACTGACAAATAGAGAGCTTCTGTCTTGTAAAAACAGATGTGTACAGCAAATGCTATCAGTATTCCGTAAGGATCCATGTACTTTGTTAAAAAATGCAGGAGATGACATGAAGCAATCAGCCTACTAAACCTCCAGCTGTAATACAGCAGAAATCAGCCAGCACCGTGCTCCTGGGGATGGGGGGTATGTGCTGCTCTTGCAAAGGTGAGGCCTAGATGTTAATGAGAAAAGGGAGGAGTTCTGCCTCTTTCCAACATGCACCCTTTATCAAAGGGTTTGGGTTTATGTTGGGTGTTTTCCTTCCCTCTGTCCAAACTTCCAGTAGTTTCCAGTTAGTTCCCTACCCCCATCAAAGTTTTTTTCTTGTTGTTCAATTGCAGCTTTTTATTAAATTTTTTTTTTTCTTCCCCTGAATCATTCATTTTTTCAAAACACATGAAACACAACTAGGTTTTCTTCCTTATTCTTTTTATCTGGAATGGAAGTTCAAAACAACATTACAGATTCCCTTTGCCACCTAACAGCTGATTCGGAACAGAATTAATGCCTATCCCAGAATCATAGAATTCTTAAGATTGAAAAAGTCCTCCAAGGTCATCGAGTCCAACCTTTGACAGGGACAACCAGGACTCACCTTTCCACTTATAAGAGGTGAATAAATAGAGCTGGGCTCTTTTCTGGATTCTAGGTCTTATAAGGCAGCCTTTACAAGCTCTTCCCTCGATTTTTAGTAGCTTTTAGAAACAAGTTTGGACAGATCTGAAGGAACCTGTATATTTTCAAATGAAATATTGGCTGTTTGTATGCCAGCAAATACAGTAAATGTATTTAGAAAAACAGAAATCAGTTAAAGTAATTTATAGGAGTTTTGATGCTAGTCAAAGTAAACTGTGTCTAATTTTCATGATGATCAATCTGTTCTTCAGTTTAAGGCTTTAAAATCTTCTAAGTGAGCCTGGAGCCACAGAACTGTTATTTTCTGCTGGTGAATCTATCTACTCTTCTTATTTTTGTCCCAAACGCTAACAAATATTTTTGTTTCACAAACTCAGTGGAAGAAAAGGTCTTCCCTATCTGACAGGTTTAACACATTTGGTAATAGCAAATATGTTAGATTCATTCTAGACCTCAAAATTTACGATTGGTAATGCACCTCCTTGTCAGTAGATCTGGACCATTTCAGATGGTTTCAGAAAAATAATTAATTTCTTTACTAATTTTTTGAAATATCTACATTTATTGCAAATAATCACACCATTTCAAGATGAAGTAATTTTAGGATTTTTAGGGAGATTAAGGCACCTTCACGTGTCTGTAAAGCAAGAATTACTACTACAAAAACATTCAGAAGAAGGAATTTTGAATAGTGCACTTTTTGCCCTTCTTGAAAAGTGCTGTTGGGAAGCAGTGCCACAGCTGTCCTTTCACTGATGAATTTGAAAGAAATAATTAGCGTCATGGATTTTTTTAATCATTTTAGCAGCATAAGATTTTTGAGTGTTTCTGACAGAATCAACCTCATTATTATTCTGTATTATTCACCACTCATAAGACTTCTTTTGGTAGCAGTTACCCCCCTGGCAGGAGTCTGCCTCTGCATTGACATTGTACTCCCTCCTTTTTGTGAGCTACAACCATTCAAAGAGATAATATTCCCCCTTTCCTCAATTAAATCCTTCCTTTATTTTTAGAACCTAACTCAATTTGCTCTCTCCTGAGATGCTGTTTACAAACAAGCGCTGTGCTAAACACCATAAAGCTAAAAGCAATTCAGGTTTTCCCTCACCATCATGCTAACGCTCCTTAAAAGTTTGCCATGTGAAAGACCCAAAGTAGATGCTGCGGGTTCTGTGTGTGTTTGTCCATTGTTCAGTCTCCCTGCTGGAATTGCCAGAGGGGCTGGGGCTCCAGAGCAGCTGCTGGAACTGTAAAGTAAGAAAATGTAATCTTATAACATGTGTGAACCTATTCAGTTAATTTCAAAACAAGTTTAAATATAGACAATATACTGCCCAGGGTAGAGGTGAAATATTTTTCTCAGCTTTAGGACTTCAAATGTTGTTGTATCACCGCCTCAAAATTTAGGGGTGGGAAGAGGTCTATGTTTTGATTTGTTCCCCCCCCTGCTTTATTGGTTTGTATTATCCCCTGATTGTCACTGAATGTTTGCATCCTCACACGTTATGGGCCAAGGAATCTAAAAATATTTAACTAATCTCTCTTACTGATTTTAGTGTTACCAAAATACTTTATTGTATCACAGGGTTTATCTGGAAAAACATAAATGTGTAACCATGCAGATGCCTGAGTTTTTTCCTCTATAAGTCAGTCTGGAATTCAGCTAAAAAGAATTAATTCTGACTAAAGAATTGTGCAGACAAAAACTGGCAATTTGGTTTTGTGTATTTCTTAAATGCTGAGAAACAGCCAAATGACAAATCTAATTCTGGATTGCTACCTTGTTTTAATTTGAATATCCCTTGTCAAGTTAGTTTGCGCTTTAAAAAATAGAATTTATTTTGGGAATGATGTTAAGTACAGGAACAAAACCAGTCATGTCAATGTAGGTGCTAAAAAATATTTTCAGTTTAGTCTAAGTAAAACAGCTACTTGCAATGCATTAATTTTTAAGGTGCACACCCAAAATTTTTGTTTTGTGCTTTGAGACTGTAAAATGACAGGTGCTTTAATTGCAGAAATATTATGAGGTGGGTAGAGGATTTTTCAGGACCTGTGACAGAAGAATGGCAGGCAGTAGGTGGAAGTCTTTTCCAAGCGATGGACATAGCCCAGAGTTATTGTTCCTTGGGACAAGTGATGCTCGTTTTCATAACAAGTGGTAGCATTTATCAAAGGCTGTTTGCTTGCTCAGATATGAAAAAAAAAATGTCCTGACAGTCAGTGTAGCATGGCAATCCAGTGCAGAAATCCAGTGAGGAGGAATGGTTCAGGTCAGTGCAAGAACAGCTGTGACAAGTGGTTTTTATGCTAAATGCACTGCTCTGCGAGTGGCTACACACCAAACAGCTGGGTTACAGTGTTGATCTGTCGCTGTGACTGCTTGACCGCCCGGTGGCCAGGCAGGCGACACTTTGCGAGGTGCCCCGGATGAGGAGACCAAATGCAAGATCGCTTCTGCCCTCAGCACAAGAGGGAGACAGGCTGCAGCTCACTGCTGTTGCTAGGCGACGGCGAGAGCAAAGGCAAAGAGAGAACCTCTGGGTGCAACAGTTTCGGTTTATTATCCCGAGGGAAGATGCACCACAAGAGGCCCTGAGAGCCTCTTGCACGGGNTCCTATTTTCTTAAAGTGCTCATGTGCTTGTTTGTCTATCTCGGTGCTGGCCACCAGCTTTTTACTGGATTGAACAATTTGCGGTGACTACGTATGAAATTGTGGGCGATCTGGAAGGAATTCGTTTGGTCCTTTTGTAGCGCAGTTTTTATTCCAAGAAGGGCTTGATATTTGATACATGTTCTGAATAGAATTCAATTCCCTGGATTTCAGCTTGCTGCTGTGAGCTCTGTCTGGTTTACTTTTATCTTCCAATTCCTGGGAAGGCAGTTAGACACTGCAGTCATAAGGGCCATAAATATGGTATGTTAAGAGAGGGAGAGTTGACACACAGAATGCATCGCCAGTGCCGTAGCTTGAGGCTCTGTGCAAAAATAAGCTCGATATTTTACGGAAGATAGTCTTTGTATACACCAAAAACGTGGTTCTGCAGCCTTCACCACCGCTGATTTAGGCTTGTTAATAGCTGGACTTAATCTTAGCACCTAACAAGTGGACTTGGCAATAACTATTAACTTTAATCAGTGGTTTTGCTGAAAAAAGAATTAATTTCGGCGTTAGAAGATTTCTTGGAGCTGGCTGTAGTTTTTTACAAGGATTTTGGCCAAGTCTCCCTGGAGAACCCGGGGCAGAGCTATCCGACGTGACCCACCACGACTCGGGAGGGAGCGGGCAGGAGGGCACCGCGCAGTCCCTGCTGCAGGGCATCTCAGCCCGTGGCTGCTGTGACCGAGCACAGCTCCGCCTGCCAGGAGGCCACTGCAACACAGGAGCACAAAATTACCTGTAGGGGTGCGAGTAATCTCATCCCTTTCTCCTGAGGCGTTTAAGCACGTGTTTATGGTTAATGATCACGTCCAGATGAAAGCAGTGAGATGATCTGTGATTAAACACGTGTTTATATGCTTTCTTGAAGAGGAGTGAAATTATCAAGTGCTTTGGTGCTGTGGGTCGCCTCACACTACTATATTTTCCAGAAATAGCTATCAGATTCTCAAATAAAAGTTTAACATTAATTTAAAAATGTTCTGTATGTGTGAGATTCAAATACATTATTCTTAATTCTCTTAACTATCTGTTTTGGTCTGGATTTTGAAAAGAGTGTTTGTACTCTGTCGGTAGAAATTCAAGAGTTCTGATGAGGAAGAACTGGGCTTGTTGACATCCAGGTCCTAGACTCAGAACCTGACCCTGTAATAGTGTAACTAACTAAAACATTTCCCACCAACTTGTTTTTTTCCAGTAAGTACTTTTAGAAAATATGATTAGTGCTTCCTATTGGTTGGAAAAAAAGCACACACTTTTTTTCTTGTGGGGAAAGAGGGAAGAATTCAGGAAAGGTATTGCTTAAAATCACTTTGAGCTATAACCTTTTTATGTTTAGAAAGCAAGGAATTAACTGATGTCTTATATGAAATTTTCAACATGTTTCATTAAAAAAATTCAGCACTTTTTCTTCACATGTCAGGCTTATTACTAGCTTGTTAAAAATAATTTCTTTGCTTCTTTGAAGATCTAAGTGAAATATGGCCAATCTTATACCTGATCTTCAAAAATGTATCCATTTGCTTTATTGAAATGTATTGCCTCTTATGTAATATTTATGACATGGAGCATTTTTGTCCATGTATAGTGAGGAAAGAAATAGAATGGTGTGAGAGCTATAATTTTTGTTAGGTTTTGTTCTTGAAGTGCATCTAGTTTAATCTGTAAGATACAAGTTATAAACTATGGGAAGTAAAGAGAGACCTAAACCCAAACTAGAAATTTCTGAAATCCATGTGTGAATTTTCTTGAAAGCCTGGATCTTAACACCAGCCCCACCAGGGTATGATAATCTGGAGGTTTGCATTTTTACTTATCTTTCTTTATGGACAGCTGAAGGTTCTGCTCTCAGTCCTAAAACAAAACTCTCTTTTTGGACGCTAAATGCAAAGCAGATCCCCAAAGGGGTTTTTTCCATAGCTGGGATAGAACAAGGGACTCGAGCTCCCTAACTGAGCACTGGAAATTCCCACTGGCCAAGCCCCAGTAGCAGAGTCTGTTATATTCACCAACTTGAAATACCTCCCAGCCCTTCTCCAGGTCTAACCTCCTTCAGACGCCATGCTCTGTCTTCTGCCTAGTCAGGGGAGAAGCTGGACATCAAGGGAGCAGAAGCTGCAAATATTGAAGGCATCTGAACATCTTTAGAAGTATTTAAAAAAACCCCAAAAACCTGGGGACAAAAAAATAAATGAGTATTTTTAATTCTTTAGGCTGGAGTTTGGATGGGCAATAAATCCATAACGGCTTTGTGGGCTTTTTCCCCACAGGATCCCAGCCACCTCTGCTGCCTTGGTGTGCAGGAGAAACGAGGATGCATTAAATAGGTTTGATGGAAAATGTGTTTTCATTGTGCATCAGTTTCGGATATTAATTCTTACTGAATCACATTTTGTTTTCTGGTTGCATTTACTAAATGCCACTTTCATGTTGTAACACCATTACAGACTTTTATTCTAATGTTACAGACTTTTATTCTAGGTAAAATTGCTTACGCATTATTTGAGATATTTATTTGGAGACAGATGATGGGAAAACCATATTAGATAAAACTGAATTACGTTGCCAAGCTGTAGATTCTAAGTGTTTACAAGATGAGACAGTAGAAAGCAATTTAAAAGCAAAATTCATACTTTCTACAGTGTTCAGTTTCCGTAGTGTTGTCACTCTGAAAATGATGTTTCCTATTCCAACACTTAAAATTTGATTCAGATTCTCTCTCAAATAATCTTACTTTTTTTGTTTCTTACTCATTTTTATGCAGATTTGGCCTTTCCTGTGTCCCATTTCTTTGTGGGGCAGGGTAAAGCTGGTGTCCTCTTGGGGTCGTTACAGGTACAGCTTTTAGTTCAGTATTTCTTGAATTTGTTCAGAGAACAAGAGCCATTTGGCTCATTTGTCCTCCTGTATCTTGGAAGCACACAAGCCTTCAGCCCGCTTCCAGAGGGGGGAATTAAGACATGCCGAGATTTGGGTTTGATAATTCGGCTTCTCCAGGGCAGAGAATGCAGAAGTTACTGGAAACAGGTATTTACCTAACAAAGGGAACTGTCTGTAATGAGACAATTAGGAGTTCATCCAGCTCTTGCAACCAGCTGCACTTTTAACCCACAGCCATGGTTTATTTGCACTCCTGGCCCCTGAAGATGTGGATGCTGCTTTCTTACCCCAGAAGCCTCTGTGTTTTTCTCTAACCTGGGGGCAGGCTGCTCCATGTAGTTTAATCATGCAGTACTGTACAAAGTTGATCTCGGTGTGATCGAGTGGGAAATCAAATGATCTGTCTGGCAGATTATAGAACAAGGAATCTGTGATGTGGAGTTTTTGTCACCTTGGTTAGTCATAAGATTCATTCTGCGATGTCTCCTTGTAGAAAAGTGTTTCTGAGACATCTTATTCAGCAGAAAAGTGGTTGGTCTGAAATTACTCCAGGAATGCTCAGAATGATTTGGAGGGAGCAGGCGGAGCCTGTGCTGGATCAGCATTTTTATCCTCTGTGACTGCATTGATTTGGATCCAGCGCTGTCAAATTTAAAGCCAGATTTACTGTACTGCCAAGCCACAAACTTCAAAATCTATCTTTAATTGAAGTGTAATGTGATATATGAAGAAGAAAAGTCATTAATCAACGTTGTCTTACATTTTGTCTATGAATGGAAAAATGCTGTAGTAGAGACTCTCAGGGCTTGGACTTCATTTGCTTGCATTCATTTTACCTCAATCTCCTCCATACCCACTACAGGAAAGTTCTGCCAGGATTCCCTCTATGATTTATTTAAAACTGTAAAACTTGCTGCAAGAGCATGTAACCTGTAAAACCAAAAACCATTATTTAATTTAAGAAAAAATGAATTAAATTAAATTAATATTAGAGAAGAGGAAAATGGGGCTGAGAAAGAGCAAGGGCTGGAAGACAAGCCTGAGAAACAGGTATTGATATCAGGAAGACAGCATCACAGAACCAAAGAGACGTGATGAAGAATAAAAACTCAGCCTTATAGCCCCAGCTCGTCATTTTTTTTCAGTCTGCCTGTTTAATGATTAACATAAATAAAAAATGGTATTTCTGAGGAAAGAAAAAAAGTTCCTGTTATGTCCTATGTGTTCCCATTCCTACTTATGTTTTGTATTTTACTATTAATCTTCTAATGCTATAATTGGTAAGAATCTAATTACATTGCATGAAGCTGTGTCTTTTTGAAGGAGTAATTTACATTTAAACTCTTTTGGAGTGTATGTGTTTTGTCTTTGATGTCCTTGATTAGTAATTGCAGCTCTTGTTATCAAATGTTGTATTTAAAGCAAAGCAGTTTCATATTTCTCTGCTTTTATTTTCTTGGCAAGTCTTCTACGTGGTAAAACATTCTACAACTCGTCCTATTGAGGTAACCTGAAGTATTTTTAAAAATATTCTCCTGTTTCAGAAAGTTGAATAAAAGAAGTTCAGATGGAGATGTCCATTACAGACACAGATGAATGTGTGACTTTGGACAGGAGAAAAATCTGTGATTTTAAACGCAGTTGTTGTGGGTGTGCATCTGCTCCCCGTTCTTGTGCTATTAGAATGGTGTTGTTTATTGGCTGTGTAACTTTATGTACACAGCTGTCAGCAGTGTATTCCATATGGATATTGCAAGAGTGCAGTTCTTATTTCTGCTTCCTAGCTGGGGAACAGAGTGGTGTCTCAAAGCAGGAAGGGTTTGAAAACTTTACCTTGCCTGTTAGAACTGCTGAGTTTGTTTGCTTAACACATCCTGAACTTCTCTGCATCTCTCTGCTTTAGCTCCTTCTTTTAAATTCCTGTTTCATTACAGAAATACTTATCTGCATAAGCTTTTATTTCCAAATTATATCTCTGTTTCTAGAGATGGTTTTTCTGTGCCTATTACATCTCAGTTTTTCCAGACTGTAGGTATAGTTGGTATATGAAGCAAATGTACTTTACATCTGTTGTTTTGTTAAATATTTGACATATTTTTATGAAGAAACACGTAATTTGTTTAATATTCTCACCTTCTGGCATGAATGGGCTTTCTGTCATATGTTCTGGAAAAGTGTGGAAAATAATAGTATTAATAACCCTGAAATATAACATTAGTAATTTCAGTGCTCACCTGACATTTCTCTACTTTTTCTCAGGAGGTCCAGGTAAACACCAAATGCTGAAGGCAAAGTTACATTTGCTGATTATTTCTGAGGTGACAAAAAAAAAAATCTCGCCTGAACTTTTGCAAAACAGCAGTTTCACAGTTTGATTCCTTGGAGAAAAAACCCCATCCATTTAATATATTGCTGTATTTTCAGCAGGACCTTGTGCTTCCAGATGATTTTAGATTTTTAATTGCCCTGAAAGCTTTAATTTACTGAGCCAGCATGCAAAGTACAGACCAAAGTGCTATTTAGTTCAGAAATGGTAACATCTAGTTTAAATGTAGGAGTGCTTAATGGGCTTATAATATATAAAGACTAATTGTCCTACAGATTTTGTAGCCAGTCATGTTATTAATGTTTAGTTGTTCTACCTGTAAAGTTAACTGTGACGTACATGATAAACATGAGTCAGCCATTTGACTTTGAATGAAATCAGCCCAGCTGAAAACTGCTGTGCCAAAATTAGTCAACTATTAGTAAGTGACCAAATATCAGAACAGTTCCGATTAATAAATTCATTCCAATACCTGTATGAATATAGAAATATGAAAATACGAAAATAAATTTGGAACTTTTATTAATTTTTGAAGATTGAATTAGGGCTACAGCCAAGATGTTTATCTGCATTTCTGAAGAATAATTTTCTAAAGCTCTGGTACAACTCAAGTAAATGTGAGTTCATAAATAATCCCAACTGATGATAGCAATTTGATTATATGTTCATTTCTTTGCTCATCATTTACTTTACTTCTTTCTCCCATCTCTGTTGTGCCCTTTAGTGTATGACATATTTGTTCTTTGATCCATGTAACATTTCTGATGGGCAGCACACAAATAGTCATTAATTTTTGGATCTTATTTATCATCGAGGCAAAGAGCAGAAGAATAAAAATTAAATCCTTTACTCCAGCAAACTCATTGGCAGAATTTCATGTTAGAAACTTGCAGGCTTACTGAGCCTAACAGACTCTTTATGAGGGCAATATCATAAAGTCCTCATATCTTTATTTTTTTATCCTTTTTTTTCCTCTGTCCTGTGAAGTGTGATATGATCTGGTGATTTGAAGCAGGAAGGAAGCAAGTTCTCGTGCAGACTGTGCCCAGAATGTCCCTTAATGGAACTTTAAAAAGGACTTCATCCTATTTTTGAAGAGATTGAAGGGTGTAATAGCATTAAAGTCCCAGATATTGTACTCTGTAAAGGACATGATATGCAGTTTGAAAAAAAATGTAATTCTAAACATACTTGAAGATAGAATGGTTTCTGTGACCAGGCAGGTCAGAGCAGTAACATGAAGGCTCAGGAATGATTTTCCCTTTCATGTGAAAGCTCAAAAAGCATTACTGTGCACTTGCAGCTTTGGTATTCTGGAAACTTGGAAAACAATCAGATTGGCTGTTAAAACCATCAGTAATCTTTTACATAATATCCTGAGTCTTGAGAGAGTGTTAGATCTCTGTTCTCTAAAGAAATATTTGTGTACAAATTTAACAGTCCTCCCAATATTTAGAAAAACAACATGATGTTTTGAATTTCATGTGAGTTTATCTGCAGTAAAAATCTTTTAATCCTGCTTGTTTCTGATGAGCAAGAGTATCTTAACTATGTAATTTAAATTTTTGGCTGTAAATATAGAGACAAGGAATATATTAAATTTGTTAACTGATTAATTATAAAGAGAAAATCAAATGCTGCCTATAGATACATATATTCCCTTTGAAATTTGTCTCCAACTTCATGGATGTGGTGGACTCATTTAAAACGAAAGCTTGTATTCAAATGTTTGTTCAGATGAAAACATTTAGGTATTTGTGAAATTGTTTACTAAATAATCCACAATTGGGTCTGAATGTGTTACTTTTAATTTTTTATTTATACAGTTCTTTAGTTTATTGGCATTTATTTGCTGTGAGCGAGTCCCATGAAGCAGTGTGTCGCTCATTAGAAGCGCAGTACGTGGTACGTGGAAGGAACTGCTTTGTTCTCCCAGCCACAGGGAGATGTTGTAGGGTAAGAATAACCTGCCCTGAAGACCCCCCGGAGCAGACTCCCAACGTTCCTCACAGGTAATTAATCCCTACAGGAAGCACATGGGGTTTTGCTGCTTCTCGTTTCCTGCACTTTTCCTCTGAACAGGTCTTTTCTTCAGGGAGCTCTTTCTACACTCAAAATGTGCTGAAAAAATGCACAATCAGTGAGACTTATCAAAGCTTTGCTCTATAGTTTCTTCTCCAGGATGTCTAGTGAGATGAAAGTTTTAATAATAATATCATTTTTCTGTTTTTTTGGTGCGAGAAGGCTGAGCATAGAGTACCTTCTCCTCACTGGCACAGCTTTTCCTGCCTGCTTGGGTGTGTAAGAACACACTAAGCCTCTAGGAAGGCAGGCTTTGATGTGTTTCAGCTAGTATCATTAATAAAATATTATTATGCAGATATATTGTATTTCCTTTCCGTTTCTCTCTAACTGTAGGGTGTAACCTTGAAGGGTAAATCACCTATTCCGAATTAAAATCCCTGTCTTTGTGCCCGAAGTGTTTTCTCCTGTGAACTCAGTAAGTGCTAACCCTGCCACCAGGTGCGCTCTGGGGGTGTTTAAATATGGGAACATTGGTGGAGAGGATCTGACACAGCTGTGACCAGCCCAGCTGAAGCTGTTAATGACCTTAATTAACTCTTTCTTCCGTGGCCTTGGAGAGATTGAGAACAGCTTGGGGCAGGGCAGGTGTGGGGCAGTTACTGACTCACCTCTGCAGGAAAAGTGTGCGAGGACTTCTGGCTTGTCTTAAAGAATAAGTCAGAAGTTGGATGGCTATGGATGCTGGTGACCCAGAGCCCTGACCCTATGGAAAGGTTCAGGATAGGCAATGTGATTGTACTTTCTCCTCAGAGAGATGAACTTGGCAGTTTAAAAATACCTGAGAGATTACTGGTGGTGTTGGAGCTGCTGTAGCAGCCCTGGCTCCGGTGCAGTTTGAGCGTGGAAGAAGAGCAGTGTGTGGATCCTGTTGTAAGTAAGTGCTGTTTTGTGTTGTGGTGTTGTGATTTATTCTCTTGTTACAGCTGTGCTCATGGAATGACCCACAGACTGTTTTATGTTGCTTTATTTGCTCTTCAACCTTCTTTCCTTGTGGATCTTTTGTGCTAAAATGAGGTTTGAATAAATTGTTGGGGTAATGGCAGGAGAGGTTGATTATTTGCGTGTAACACGGTATATCTGAATATGGACCTGACCTAGGAGGGGTTACAGTGCAGGAGAGATGGCAGCAGGAAAAAGCAAGTATTTGGTGCAAGCCACGTAATTCACTGCCATTTAAGAGCTGTAGATTGTTCCAGAAGCAAAGTGTATTCCCTGGCAGCAGCAGTGAGGAGAAAACTCACTGTGGGTATGTGTGTGTGGTGCCTGAGTGGAGGAAGCTGCTACCTCTGGCTTTGCTATCAAGGTTTCAAGTGTAACAAAGACTGGTGGTTGTGTTCAGCCTTCCTGGCGGTCCCTGTGCTCTGCCTTAATGTGCCAGGGGCAGACAAGCTGTTATAATGTCAGACGTGACTGAGGGGATGTTGCACAGCTGCTGCAGTGATAGCAGGCTAGGAAAATTTGGGATCTGGTGTGTCCTGCTGGATAGTGGTGTAGAGGGCTTGTTGTAACTTGTGTAATGTCAGCTAAATGCAGCTCATGAGATCACCAAGACTGAATTATTCTCATGAGGATGGGTAAATACTGATATTTGTAAAATATAGAAACTTGTGGGTGTTGGTATTTATAAAACTTATTAAACTGCTAGGAAAATATTTTAATCTCTTTATTGTGTTGAATTCTTCGTGTTAAAATATTACCATAGTACCCCTCTTCAGAGTATCTAAAATAGTGAAGAAATTTTCTATACAGAGCCTGAATCTCTCTGTGGTGTTGGTGAAAGCTGTGCAGCTGCTTAAACTTTCATGAACTGGAGTCTTCCATCTCTGTGACTCTTCCTCTGGCTTTTGCCCAGACAGTGTGCTTCAGTTTTATGGTCAGTGAATGAAAAGGTGTGTGACCACTGCTGCCGTGCATGATCAGCATTTGTACCACCCTCTGTGGCTGTGGATAAAGCTGTTCCCTTCCCGCTTCAGCAGAGCTATGTAACGCATTTGAAATGTAGTTTTACATAATTCACAATAAGAGAAAACTCTTGTACATGGATCAGGGATACAGTTTTGTGCACTGTCACCTGGAAGCTGGGGAAACGTAAACAGAAATGCATGGATCAAGCTTGCAAACTAAGGGCTGGCTTTTAAGCTAATGTACACCCCTCAGCTAAAGTCCTTGGAATGGAGTAATCCTGGGAAATAGATATGTTTTCTTTTTGAGCTGCAGCTTATTCTCTGCAGCTTTTTCTGAATTTAAAGAATGTCCATTTCTACACAAAATGCTGTGTAACAGGGATAAAACCGTATCTTCAGCAGAACCAGAGAAAAGCTATCCTTTGTTCAAACAAAGTAAGGTTCCAGTGTTTTTTGGTTTTAGAGAGAAAAGGGAATGCTTTTATATTTTCCTATAAGAAGTTCATGCCCTTCTATTTTTCTTCTCAAGGTAGCTTGGTTCAGATGTGAAAATTTTCCAGGTATTTATTTAATCCTGAGCAGAACAAATTACCTATGCTTGTAGAGAAAAAATACGAGACTCAGCAAGTTATTTGGTCGTGTTCGTTTCTCTTCATCATAAGAGTGTGAATTTAAAATTTATTTTGCTTAACTGAGAATTAAAATCTGGGAATTTTTTTGTAGTACAAGTTTCACTCTATGTGATTCAAGATTTTCTCTACTTTGAATAGTCTACCATAAAAATATGTGTGACTTGAGGGATTAAGCAGGAAAAATGATCAATACTTGTATAAATATTCTTTATAAGATATTTTTGAAAACCTTTTATGTTAAAGCTTCTAATGAGAAACACTGCAATATGTTTGATACAGTGTTGTACTAATGTTCTCATTTTGTGAAAGCAGGTTTGACAAACTGAATTCTTCTGTCTTCTCTTTTTTTCTTTCCTGCTCCATTCAGCCTTCTTTACTCCTCTGTGATAGTTGAGAAGTCAGGGGAAATGAGTAATTGGAAAGGCTTTAGAGGATCAAACTGGCAAACTAAGAGCTGGTTTTGATGTAAGGTGCAACCTTCAGCAAGGGTAGTTACGGCAGAGTAATGCTGGGAAACACTTGGAGGAAAAACATTTCAGAATTGCAATTCCTTCTGTGCTTCTCGTTTCGTTTGAGGCTGGCTAAATTAAATTACTGTTTGGAATAAATTATTGAGCCTCTCCTACCAGCAAAAGTCTTTGTAAGATCTGCTTTTATTATCCACAGTGATGGAAACCAATTGGTGTTTATGTCTCCTTTTCCTAGGGTTCAGAGTGTACGTAAGAAATTCAGATGTGTAATGATTTCTCCTTCCCCCCACACGCTCCCTTATTTGAACTGGTGGTTTGAGCACTAGCTGTGTTTGGGGAGATTTTTGGGGATCAAGCAAGGACAGAGAGCATCAATAAAAACCACAAGTTTTATCCTGAGTTTGGAGTTTTTCAAACCGTGTAAGCTTATGAAACTCAAACACAGATAAAGCTCAATCTTCCCTGTGTTTATGAGTATTTAAAATTGGTTAACTCCACAGCATATATTTAAGTAATGTGAAAATAAAAAATCCCTCCTAGAGAGCAACGATAACATCCTAATGAATGTCTAGAAGCCTGGGTAGTGTTCAGAATATCGCCATAATTATTAAACAGACAGAAATGGATGCCTTAAGACCCCATCGTGTGTGCCCCATGCTCCACCAGATCTCACAGGCCTGTCTTGTAAGTGCTGATTAAAACTATATTGCAGTAAAGAGAAGCATTGCAATAAAGAGAGGTGCTAGCAAGTACCTGCCATTGTTACTTCTTGTTTATGATGGGGAGATTTAATCATTATCTAAAGGAGGGTCTGTGCTTACTGAGCATGCCCTGGAGGAGCTGGGTAGGTCTTTGGACACCATGAGGAGCAGCTCACTTGATACTCACCTGTGCTTTTTCTGAAAATGGGTACAATTAACTCTGAGTCCACAAATATTTTCTGACCAAGTTGCTGCGTGTGGAATGCACGTCAGTACTGATGCAGACTGAAATCTGAGGTGCTGTCTGTATGAAATGAGTTCTTAAGCACTCAGCCTGTGCTTAAGTAGCAGTTCAGAATAATGTGTCTTTGACATGGTTTTCTCTGGGAGGCAGAGGAGTGATCTGCTCATGTGACAGCTTAGACACAGGTGAAAAAGGTCATCCAACCTTGTCTTGCATTAATTAAAAGAAAAAACAAACCTGCACTGGCAAATGTCACTGAAAAGAAGCATCACTTTTGTGGAGCTGTCAATGCCAAATAAATAGAACAAATCAGGGTTTTTGTTTAAAATTAATTTTTCATTGAAATAGTTTGAAAGTTGGCTCATGCTGCTGAAGCTTATATACACAGTTTCTGTACCTTCATCTAGAGTTCAGCTGGTTTTGCCGTATGTCTTTCTGTGCTTCATAGATGTGCCTATGATTTCCTTGTTAAAGTAATCCTTCCTTTATTTATAATAGGCATAAAAGTAACCCAAAGAGCTTATGAAAATATATATGAGGATGTAAATGGCCCATTACAAGGGACTGTGGAAGATGGAGGAGCTTTTTATTCCTGATTCTAAAGCAGGAAGACAGATACGGTGCTGGATGAAATAAGTGGGTGGTCTCTACATACTCACATTTTGTAAAGACACAGCTGAGATTATGACAGTATCAGAACCTTTGAAAGTTAATATTCACAGTTCAAAACATCCTTCTTAAAGTCTTGTGTTTTGCTAATAAACATGTGGACTGGCTGTTCCAGTAGTTACCAAGGTGCATACTTAGAAAAACCTGTGGAAGCATGAGAAAGGTAGAGCAATTTTCCAAGTCTTGCTCACCACTAGTTGAGTGATGTTAAGTGACCACATGTATTAGGTTAAACATCAGCCACAGCGATAGTAAGCTTAAATGTCTGCCAGAAACAGGGTTTCTGTGCCACAAATAGTGATGCTAAAAATATGGTCACAGTTCAGGCACAAGAACATCAAAATGCAAGAAAATGCATCTTGAATCAAGCAAATAATCAAGCAGTGGCACCAAATGTGTGCTTTGGGATTTGGTTTGATTTTAGTACTGAGAGCTCTGCCTTTCTACTTCTGAAATGAAAGTTCTTGTGCAATCTTTCCAACAACACCAGCTGTGCTCTTCAGTTATTTCTGATGGTGACTATTGTTTTCCCCAAGTATTATTCCCATTAATAAATCTATCCCAAGAGAACAGGTAAGATAGTGGCTCATGGAAGTATACCAGTCATTTTCAGGGGATAAAGACCAAGTAAGACAAATAAGAAATTTTTTTCAATGTATTCAGAAGTTATGTTAGTAAATATGCTAGATCTTCTTGCAGTACTCACTGTCATTGATTTAATAATCTAAAAAACAATCTCTTTTCCAGTAATAAGTGAGGAGGTAGCACTTCTGCTTGTAGGTTCTCTGTCCTGTGAGCAGTAATGATTGAATAGTTAACACAGATGGTGGGGTTTATTTGTTTCTTTTCCTTCTAAAGGGTTTAGTGGTTTAATGTATGGCTTTTATTTACAGGGTGGTATCTTACTTCTTAACTGAAAAATTGTGCTTTTAAAAATATGGATACCTGGGTCCTTGATTTAGTTTCACAGCTCTGTCTTCATTTTGGATTTCACAGCTATTTATTACCTTTAATATTTTCCCACAAATACTCATTTTTAAAGACCAGTTCTGTATTTAAAACACCTATATAAAAATGATAACAGTGTTTTACGTGTAAGCAGTACAAACAATTTTTACTAAAAGCAAATGAAACCTGAAATGTTGGCTTCTTCAGCTGGGTAATGGGTTTGCATGCCAGGTTTTGTTAGTGGGTGGGCTTCAGAGGTGGCATTCCGCTGTGTCACTTAGGGGAGGAGGTGGAGGACCAGCAATAAAGTCAAGCCTGGGAAGAAGGGAGGGGTGGGGAGGTGTTTTTAAGATTTAGTTTTATTTCTCATTATCCTGCTCTCATTTGATTGGTAACGAATTAAACCCACCCAAGCTGCCATTACTAGTTAACACAAGCACAGCATTACAGTCAACTGTTCTTAACAAACCTGACAGTCGTCTTTTTCCAATAGATTGTATCATTTAAAGTACATTGAAAGGGAACACCTTAATAATTTTTAGCTGCAAATTTTTAATAGCTTTTTAGCTGACTGGGGGAGAGAGAGAGGGAGAAGACCAGTTAATGAAGCGAGGTTGTGAATGAAGTGTGGAAGGATAGTCTGGTATAAATTCTGACTGCCTCATGCTATAGTGAAGTGGACTGAAATCAGACACAGAAGGATTATCTCTGAGCAATGTCTAATTTGTAGTCTGCTTTCCATAGGAGACTTCAGGAGCCAAGGAAACGGAGATTGTTATTCACTATGTGGAATTGAAGTGCTGGTATTGTTAGGCAAAATCCCAATACAGTATTATTTTTCCAGCTAAAACATACGGCTTATGTAGTGGGCTTCTGCTACAGCTGCTTCCATGCTATTTCTGTTCCCCATTTTTACACATCCTTTTGTAGGGCACGGGTTCTGATAAAGGAATGAACTACTCACAAGCAAAACTTAAATTTTTAGGCTGCCATGCAGAGAAACTAGCCACTATAAATTCCCTGTAGTTACTTGCTTTTCTTTTGCTGTACTGCTTCTGATGCGGTGTTCTCTGCTGTGGGTGATGGCACTCACCTCTTTCCAGTCTAATGGCTGAGTAGGTGTAGAAAGTGCAGCAGTGGCAGATTCAAAGAGCATTTTCTGTAAAGCAGTGTAATAAAATATTTACAAGATTTGATGTAATGAGCTAGGCAATTATGTGTGAATTGTACTGTCTTCAGTTGGTTAGAATAGGCAGCCTGCACGCATTTACAGAATCTCCTTCAGCACAGTTTCCAAACCATGTTTTGTGGAGCGAGAATATTGTTACCTTCTCTGTAAGGTTTCATTCTATCACATCACACTGAAGCACAGAAATATTTACAGTTGAGCTTAGCAAAAAAGGAGGTTAAGAATTCTGTTAAGACAAATAAATGAGCTTATATAAGGATGTGTGCATTTTGAACCTGCCAGAGATGCAAGAACAAACTTTTCATATTGAAAGGTTTGGGCAATTTCATGTTATTCATGTATCTTTCACCTTTCTTTCAGTGCTTCTGGTGTGAAGCTTCAGGAACCTCTCATCCTCCCTGCTTAGCTGACCGTCTTTCTGGAAAGCTTGTTTTTTAAAGCTTTGACCACTTTTTTCTTGTGGCTTCAGTGCTTGTATTATAAATCTGTGCAATACTAGATTGCAATAGTGTTTATTGACCAATGAACTGGCCAGTTTTCTAAGGTCAGGATAAGGATTTCTGGTCACAGATGTGACAAACCTGGTTCTATTCTAGCAAATTACTCCATTTACTAGGCAAAGGGGTGCAAATCTGGACCAACAGATAATAATCTGCTTCCTATTTTGTGTGGGAAAATGAGAGAGAATTTGTTTCCACCCTGTATGTCCTGAGAGAGTGGTCTAACAGTGCAAAAAGCTACTTCTGCTACAAGTTTATTTTTGGCTATGCAATAATACAACATCCATTCGTTTAGAAGTATTTTTCTGAGCTGAGGAAAGGAAGGACCATAAATGTTAGAACTGAGACTGCTGGTTCTGATATGGACTTCTAATGTAAAATTGCCCAAATACTTTAATGTCCAAACTGCTCAGTTCCAAAAGAAAACTGATTCATCTGTTATCAGTCTTTGTCTGCATTGCTTTTAGTCTAACAGTGGCCTCAATGCAGACAGTAAAATGCTTTGATCTTCCTGTTAGCCACTTGGTGTTACTTTCTGAAGTTACAATCAGCTGCCTTATTTGAAGAAATTGTTGGAGCCACTGAATGCATCTTCTTTTTGTGCAGAGGAATTTTACCTAAGTGACTAGTCGGCATTCTTTCTCCGACTCTTTTGGATTGTGAAGGAGGGATGCATATGCCAGTATGTTTATTAAGAATATTGTGTCTAGCCTTATATATAAATTAAAAAGGGAAAGGCCTGTCTACAACTTCTATCAGTCCAGTAACCTGAGATATACTGTCATATTTTTTACTGTTCTAGAATGATCTATTAAAGTGTGTGCAATTAGTAATGCAAGGACATCTTCACTGGAGTTTGATCTCTTTGTCTCTTAGACTCACCTCTGCACATTGATGTCATTCTCTTGTGTGGCCTCACCTAACAGGAACAAAGCTGTGAAGCAGTAGTCTGTGGGGATATGTGTTAGGGCAGTACTGGCCTTAATTTATACTCTTCAAGTGCTTATTTGTAGTGCAGTCTGATTAGCTCAAAACTTGAGTGTCTTTGATTTGCAACGTAGGCATTTACAATTAAAAAGTGGAGAGCAGGGGCTGATGACAGACTGCTGTTGAATAATCATTTACCTGAAAAAAAGAAGGTAAATTTGTCTGTGAAACCATAGAAATTGGATCTACTGACATATCCTACTGGCCAATTTGAAATCCCCAGCATGCTTGAAAGAGTTGGTGAATGCTCCAAAAATAATGAGAAGTGTTTATAGAAATTTACTCCAGCTTTGATCCATGCTCTGGAAGAACTGTGCACACCTTCAAGAAAATGTATTCGTTTCTTTTGAAGTCTCATTGATTTTTAAATGAGAACCTGGAAAGTGGTGGAGAAGCAAAACTTATTCTTCATGAAAGCAAGGAACGATTAAATAGCATTACTAACTTTAGACAATGAGGAGATGCAGGCTGAAGGGAATTTGCTTTTTGCTGCCTGTGGCTTTTTGTCTGACACAATCTTATGTCTGTAATGTATGCAAAGCATTAGCAGTGATGAGCAGATTCTTAAACCCCAAAGAGGGGCAAGAAATTATAAGTGTAATGACAAGATTTCCAGAATAGCCAATTGATTTATGGACCCTGCTGATTTCTAAGGCCTTTTGTAGTAATGAAGAAAATAGGCAATAGCCTTTAGGCATCATTAACTTTGACTTGTTTTCATATAGCTGCCACCAGATAAACTGATTTTTTTTTCATTTTACAGTAGGAGCCATGGCACATTTATTTGTCTCGAAACTCAATAGAAATGTGGTGAATATAATTAAAATAAGTGTTAAAAAGAAGTTAAACTGTTCTGTAATGGAGAATGCACTAAGTGCTGCGAATTGCTGAGTCTAATGCAAGCCCTTCAATGTTTTCTTTTACTTTGTTTTAAAATCATTACAGAGTTTCTGTGTAGTCTAACAGGTAATATTTAAACATCCATCAAATTCTGGTTTGCCCCTCAGTAGGTTAATAGCTTAGCTACTGGTATATGGCATCCATGAAAAACAAGGTCGTTTATCATGTTGGCATAGGCTAGATATTCCTACTTAAATGATGTCTGAAGAAGCAGATGTGAAAGCAGTGACACCTGCCTTTTGCCATTGGCAAAAAGTATTGTGCCTTTCTGCCAGTGGTGTGGTTGCAGGAGGCAACAAGCAGTGTAGTCAGTCACTGGATTACAGACTGTCACAAAATGAATTCGTTCATCATCTCGTCTCTAGTCCATTAAGTGAAACTTAGCTGAAGTTTCACTCCTTTTGATCATTGTTTTTTTCTACATAATCAGGTGTAACCTTTCATTCGAATAGTAACATAAAGAGATCAAGCAGGCACAACAGTACCTGAGGACTGATGCATGTGGTGCATGAATCGAGCTCTGAAAATGCTAATATAAAGTTTGTGATGACTAATATTGATATCACTGTACATCTCTTTTAATAGTTGTGCCATTGAAAGCAATAATTGAATTACAACCTGAGAATATTTGTGACATTTGACTGCTTATTTGTTAGTCTGCTTCTTGTAGGCAAAGTGTGTTTTGCAAGACGTGTTGTATGAAGCTTTTGGAAATCTTTGTGCATGAGACAGGCACTGGGGGCTTGTCTCATGTTTGATGTGTTCTAAATATTTTCTTGTGGTCCAGTACAGAGGGGCAGCAAATCTGCCAGCTCTCCCACATGTCCAAAGCATTGAAACATCCACTCCATTCAGCTCTAAATGTGCCTCTCCTTCTGACTAGGGAAGGGTAAAGACTTTTCCTTGGGCTGAATGTGTTTTTAAGAATGCACTGAAATCACAGCTGAAAGTGGTGTTCCCATACAATTAATAGTGCTACTAATAGCTGTGACTTCAGACAATGAGAGACAGACACAGCTGTTTCTCATCATTGTTCTGAGACAATTTTTGTCAGTATCAGATTTTTTCTTGTACTCTATTACAGTGTTGTCCATGATTTTTACAGTTTTCTTTTCTATTTGCTAAATGCAGCTAGTGTTGTCTTATTAGAAATCTTGCAATTCCCCACTGTGATCAACTTCTTCATGTTTTTTTGATCTGCATCTATGAGAGAAGGTACATTTATGACACGTCAGTCCCACTCCTCGTTTATTTTAATGTTCATCATTCTGTCATTTTTTCCTATTAGAGTATGCGCTCTTGGATCACATAAAGCTCTTTTTCTTGGGCAGAGTGAAGCCAAGCTCTCTGAACTGATCTCTCTCAAAAGATAAAATCGAATGCTTTTCTGAGTCAGGGTGTTTGAAGTCTGACTAAGAGAATAATAAGTTACACTGTGGGGCTGTAGGGATTTTTTGTTTTGTTTGGTGGGGGAATCTGTTCTGTGTTGTTAAAAT
Source organism: Oreocharis arfaki (assembly GCA_013398015.1). Classification (NCBI taxonomy): domain Eukaryota; kingdom Metazoa; phylum Chordata; class Aves; order Passeriformes; family Paramythiidae; genus Oreocharis; species Oreocharis arfaki. The sequence continues at coordinate 696,523 of VZRR01010087.1, forward strand.
GCAGTGGCTGATGAGATCCTGAGGTCTATCTGGGCTGCTGATGAGTGGGAGTGTAAACATAACCTAGCTCAGGTTTCAAGTACAACTTGGCATAGCAGTTTCAGGCTCTCTGTTGGGGCAAATTTCCACCCAAGTCATGGCTAAGAAACTTTGTGGCTGTAGCAAATTCCATGCTATGGCAGTTCACCTGCAGCTGCTGTGTCAGCAACTGGGGATCTGCAAAAGTGACCTGGGCAAGATCTTGCCACGCTTTCTGGGTTCTGCTGAAACCTGGATGGAGTTAAAGCTGTTTTGGCTGCAATTTTTGTTTCTCCTGAAAAATCAGGTGACGTTACAGCATATTATCCTCATTAATGAAATAAGGATTATGAATGAATGAATAAGGATTTGGCCAATAGGAATGAGTGATAAGAGAATGCTTGCAAAGAATAAAGATGTCTGTCTGGGACTAAGCTAAGAAAGCATATTTACAGAATCTCCAAGCATGTCTGAAGGTTGTGGGGAAGGACAGGGTTATTTGTAGGCATGGCAAACTGAATGTGTCCCAGCCTTTCAACTGGAAGGATTTGGTGCCATGAGGATATAAGTGCACTACTGGATGGATTCTGTTTCCAAGGGTTTTATCTGCTCTTTCAAAACCTATGCATTTATTAACATACTTTGTTAGAACAAATAAGCAAACATTACTTTACCAGAGAGCAGAACCTGCCGTGCAAAATAAGTGTGAATACTTCCCTGCTGGAAAGATAATTCTCCAATTAGCCTCCAGCCATTCAGTGATTGAAAATTTGTGGATGCAAGTAATTTTCAGATTATTTAAGTCAGTTAAAAATAAAATAAAGGATTCCTGTAGAGCTGGTAGAACTTATTTGTAGCTAGGGTGTTTCTGACTTCAGATCACATCTGGCAGGAACAAAATGTATTAATTCCTCGTATTATCTTACAGTGTGTGCCAGGCTCATGAAAGAAACACATGTAGAGGTAGTTCTTTCCAGTACTGAAATGTGCATGTTTTATTGGAAGAACAGAGGGATGGAGAGAGGCAGGATCAGGGAAGTAATTTATACAGTGACTTCTTACATTTTCCATTCCTGTTGTCCTCAAAGCCTCTACGGTTGGTGGCAATGTTGGGTCTCTCTTGAATAGTGGCCATGCCTTTTAGATAAGAAAATGTTCTTCTTTGCCTCCCTCTCATGGAGAAGCCACCTGTCATATCCCACAGCCTGCTCAAGCAGTAGAAGCTTCTTTACTTCTTTAACTTTGAAGCTTGGGATTAGTTTTTGCAAATTTTATTTTTTTGCAAAATCTGCTCTGGCCTGACTTGAGTTGGTGTTCAGTGGCTTACAGAGCAATGACATTTTCTTCCTGACACCTGTGTCTGCTTTACAACACAAAGCGTTGAGGTTCTTGGCAGCCTAGGTTTTAAGTGGCTGTTAAATCCATTGTAACTTCGATTTCCGTTGTGTGTCATCAACATGGAAGCCAGCTGGACTTGCCACTGGGGTCACGCTTTGGCAGTCCCATTTCAGATTAGGACCACCTGCCATGTCAGTCCTGGGCACAGGATACTTGGCCTGCCAAAATCCTGATTGCCTGAGGTAAGGATGGCCCCAGGAAGATAGCTGGTGTAGGAAGTCACCCCTCACCTGCATGTCAGACTTGATGGGTAGAGTTGTTTTCTTTTTTTTTTTTTTGATGGTGAAGGATGTGTTACCCTACAGCTTTGCTGATAACTTCTTTGTGCTCAGTGTGAGGGCTTGTAAATGTAGGTACTCCATTTTCAAAATATTTCATGATCATTGTCTTTCTCCTTTTATTATCAAGCAAAAGTGATTATGCCTGTCCTAAAAGTTGGCAAAGGCAGGTGTTGCTCAATATAAGCATTATAAGTGGTGTTACTGTAAGAAGGCTTCTAACCAAATACTTCTTTTCTGATAAAAAAAATTCCCCATTAAATTGCTTGTAGATTCCTAATTGCTTTTATATAATAAAACGTTAAAAGAAATTTGATGTAGTAAAAGCAGATGTAGCCTTATTAAATCAGAAGACTTGAACATTCATTATAATTATGTTTAAATTGTTTTTATGATCTTAAAACAACCGTGTATGTGATTGAGAGATGGATGCTTGCAATATTAGATAATGGCAATATTAGATCAAAGCTGTTTGTGTCTTTCAATTACCCTGTGCAGTATTGCTGAATTTTCAATTACCTTGGTCGCACATTAGTAGAGTTGAGTGTGCTGCCTCTTCAGTGCACCACCTGCTCCTGTAGTTCCATGTAATCTGCAGGGCAAGAGAGCTCAGTTGCTCAAAAGGAGTAGAACTGACATTGTTTAACTGGGGAAGAATCAATTTCCAGTTGCACTGTAATTTTCAGGAAAGGCAGCTTGTGAAACCATCTATCCTTCTATCCTGTTTCCTGGCAGGCTCAGATACAGTTATTTGCTCCTACCTAGTTATGAATGCACAGAACTCCTTCTCATGGTGTCACACTCTGATTTTGCTTCATTAATTTGCAGAATCTTGTTCATCTTCTCAAGTGAGAGAAGTAACAAGCCCACCTTGTCATTCCTTGTCATTCCTTGCACAACAAGGAATATTGTGCTGGTGTAAAGTTAATACCTTAAAATTGCTTTCATTATGTTCTGGTTTAGTAAAGATTTCTTGTTTCTCTGTGTGCTGTCCTCAGCTAATAGAGTGAAAAGTCTCCATTTTCTTCAGCTCTTTTTTTTTTTAACTTTCTGCCGGAAATGTCGATATGTTCTAGCTTTCATTCACTATAATGAATGGTATAATAAATATGGCTGCAAGCTAAAGGAATCCATTTTCATCCAGACCACCTTTCTTTTAATCTTGCCACAGTGTGTAGCCTAAAGACTATAGCAAGATGAAAGTTTCGTGTTACATGCTTCATAAAAGCAGCGTAAGTACTTTAAGCCTTTAAATTCTGCAGTAAATATGAGGCAAAGAGTTTTCTCTGGCCTTTTGTACGTTCTCTGTGAGAAACCACTAAGCTGCTTCTAGGTAATGTTTGACTTCTTTTTAGATATGCTTGTTTTGATTCTCTTTTTACATCTAGTTAGAGTAAGAGCTGGAGGAAATTTTCAGGGGTGATTTGCTCTATGTAATGTCCCCATGAGAACCCATTTCAGTGGTGATTTTGTTTATTTAGTGACAATCAAATATAACCTTTATTTCCAGATTTATAAAATTCCTAATATATAAAGCTTCAAATCTTTGTACAAAGGTGCCTTCAAGACTAAGTGACCTCTCCATCCTGTCTTGCAATGGGAGTAGTTTCTGCTCTTGATCTCATCACACCACTGAGGCTTCCAGAATCAAGTTCCCCTGAAGAGGGCTTGTAACTGTAAAAGGCTGTATGTTCTTACAGGTTTTGTCGCCTGAAGTGTGTTGGTCCTGGATTCTTTACTCCAGATATGTCACCTAAATATTTTTGTGTGGTCACTGTAAGATAGATCAAGACACTCTTGAACTTGGCATGTTTAGATGTAACGGGAAAGGGTTGCAAATCATAAATCTTGGAATGTATGAAGTAAGTTACAAGGAAAAGTATTTCCCAGGAGTTATTTCGCATAAAATAGAAGTACACCTGTAGGAGTTTGTTAATTTAGTCCTTCTTCAGAATCAGTGGTTACAGTCATTAGGAAAACAATGCTAAAATTCTACTTGCACACACTTGTGAAATAGAGCAAAAAGTATTAGAATTGTAAAGGGAGAATGCAGCACTAATGTATGTGCTGACCAAAAATTTTAGGAAGTCGAGCAGGAAATAATTGTTTCAAAGTATTTATGAAGTAATTATCTATTCTCACTTATAACTAGAAAAACTGTCAGCCTTTTAATGAGAAGAGTGTGAGTACAAAGGTGAAGTTTTAAGCAGTTTATAAGGATGTCTTTTGCAATGTTTCCCACCTTAAGCAGTGTGAATTACTGCTGAAAGTCAGATGAGAATTTGACCTATGTAGAGGTTAAAATAACCCAAACCATCTCAAACTCTATATTCTACTTCCATGAGTTCAGGCTCTTACTAGAGCTGATTAAAAATAAACCAATCCATTTGCCTTTAGCATGATCCATGAATTCCTTGCTGCTTTTGTGAAACAATAAAATTTCACACTCTAAATACAGTTAGAAACACTGGTGAAATGACACCTTTCTGCTAACACAAGTGATTTGATGTCTGTTTGTGTGTGCCCCCACAGGTACACACACATAAATCTCTGTTTGCCTGTCAGGGCAGAAAATCAGCCCAGCTCTGGGGCTGCAGAATGTCCGTGTGCTGCCTCGCCCTTCCTTTGAGGACACTTGCTACACTTCAGTGATTTTAGGATTACTGCTGAGGTGACTCATCACCCTTTGTCAGTTTGGGGAAATTCAGCATGTATCATAGTGCAGCTTCCAAAAGTTCCCATGGGAGCAGTTTATGTTACTTTGAAGTCACTGAGTCTGGGAATTAAAAAGTTCAGCAAAGCATATAGGGCAGTTAGCTTACAAATAACCTGATCTGAAATGTGGCACAAGCTGCTGTTGCTGGTCTGGAAAGGGGAAGTGAACCTGTTGTAACAGCAATGCACAGCTGCATTGCCAGTGGCTTAAAAACACATTTTATGAATGTGCTTATTTCACGAAAATCACGTGATTCCTAACTTGTTAAACCCTCTTTTCTAAAGGAATGTGGAATTTTGATTTTTCTATATGTTAGTTTAGAAGACTTTTATTATTATTATGCATAATATTATAAAATATTAATTGGTGTTGCCATTTCTATGTAGCCTTTCAGAGAGACAAATGTTAAGAAAAAATACATTTTACTTTAGAAATACTTGCTGTAAATCACATGTGAAATAGAGTATAATACAGTTTTAGGGGATCATGGATCATGTATATCCCAGTTAACGCATTCTTATGAGATTCTTTGTGCTTATTACCATATAAATATTACATTAGCTTTTTTATTTTGCTCAGATGAGGGCATGCAGCAAAGGCAAGTTAACTTCCTTTGAAATGCGTCAGGATTGGTATTGAAAGTAATCTAGGTCTCATGATGGATGTTGAAGGTAATCTAGATGGCCTGAGCAAAGAAAGGTGTTTTGAGTATCATCATATTTCTCTTGACAGAGTTCAGTGATACAAAAGTTTTACATGTCTTTAACATGTCCTAAACAGATTAATCTTTAGAATTTAACTCTGGGGAGGTGTCCCAGAGTGTCTAGTAGGTGTGGAATGGTTTGTAGATACGTTTTTGGACTTCTCACCGATTTCTGGAACTTATATTTACACCACATTCAATGAGAATTCCATACAGAAGATCCATTGAGAACCTATTCTATAAATAACAGTGGGACTGTGAATTTCATATTCCTTGACAAAGCAAATATCTGCCTCAGAGATACACATTTTATTTTTTTACCACAAATTCAGTGTCTAGGAAACTCAATGAGGCCACATAGAAAGACATGGATTAGACAGAGTATTCAAGATGAAACAATATAGCTCAAAAGATGGTGTAACAGGGAGATAACATATGGCACTAGTATAAGTTTGAGTCTTTTAGAATTTATCTTGTTAGCCATTCATAAGGTTGCCTACATAGAATAAGTAGGCCCAGACAAGTTCAACCAGATTTTCTATAAATTTTGGGAGGTTTCTTGAGGGCTTTTTTGCATGTATGGAAGCCTTTTTAAAGGAAAAAAAACAAGGTGAGTGGAGGGGAGAAGCCGTGTTCTGTTCAACCAGAAGAATCACAGAGCACACAAAAAAAATCTGTGCTCTGACAAGACTTATTCCTTAATTTTCCAATTAAGGCAAAGTTTGAAAAGAGGAAAATGCAGTCACATGAGCCAAATGCAATCATTTGAACCCCAGTAGGTTTGTCTGAAGCTATTATGAACTGTCTCATTCTTAGGTTTCTTTTTCAGGATGTTCAAGTGAATTGTTTTGGCCTTTGAGAGAAAATTAGTTTTGGTTTTGATTGTAAATCGTAAGATCTTTGCCTCCTCATGATTAATGAGATAAGCTGCTTGAATGACTGCTTAATTCAGTGATCTGAGATTTAGAGAACTTCTTTGAGAGTATTGGTAAGTAAATTTGCTCAGTGTGAGAGGTGTTTAAAAATAACAGCAGTAGCTTGAGAAAGACTGCTCTCCACTTAAAGGATGTTACATGGCTAATAAAAGTCAGTTGTGTGTGGAGGAACTAGAGCTGTACTGTGTCACTCTGCTTAATTTAGAGCAGCCAGTTATAACTCCGGTTGATTGCCATTAAAAGCCACTTTCGTTGCAATCAGTGTTGATCCTCATATTTTATCGATTATGCAGTCTCTGAAGGCAACGGGAAGGGACGCCAGAAAGTTCTGCCATGCCATTTGAGAAGCTGTTTCCAGGTACAAGTCTTTGGACAGTCTGAGTGGACTCTGCTTTGCACACATTTGGTTCTCTTGCCAATATGTGGATTCACCCAGTAACAAGGCTGAGCAAATCGCCAGAGCTGTGAAAGGTGAACGGCACCATCCTTGCTTTATCATCTTGGCCCTCTTCTGCTTCTTGAGTTTCGTACAGCTGGGTGGGTTAATTTATTACTTTTTCCCCATCTCCTGTCTTTTTCTTTGGCTGAACTGCCCTTGATTAAATACCCTTGTATTTCACCCATCCTTGAAAACTGTATATTCATTTGAGTTAGAAAGTGGTCATTCAGAGCAGCCAACAGACCTGTTGTTTCAGTGAGATGTTGTGTTCCTGTCCAGTCTCAGCAGAAACATACATCTGTGCAGGACTGCAGGTCTCAATATGTTTCTGTCATGGTCAGCTTTTACACAGAACACCATTGCAAAGAAATGTAGTAGAAACAGCTGATAAAATGGGCTCCATTCTTATAAGGACAAAAGCATAGCACTGTGTTATAGGGAAGAAAAAGGTTATTCATTTTCAGGGGAACCACGTTGCTTTACTTTGCTTTTTGTTTATCAAAGGGGCACGTGGGGTGACAGATTAGTAAGATGAGAATGAACATGGTACTTGTGTTGAGACACTCATGCAAGCGCAGGAGCAAAGTCTTTTTGATATGGGAAAAAGCACATTTCCTCTGTCAGCGAGGTTTCCAGCTGGTCTCAGAAATTCCCACTTGGATGGAGGAGGAGGTGCAAAATTGATGATGAGACTTGGAGGGTCAGGGGAATGGACTTGCAGAAGCAGAAGGTCCTGTCGTGGTCAGCTTTTACCACTTCTTGGCATGTTTTGGGAGGTTGTCCAGGGATGTTGATTGCCATGGCTCTGGACTTCTGCACTTGGTCTCTAACAGTCTTATGCATGGTCTGATCAGTCTGGCAGGGGTAAAGAAACAGGTTTAAAGACTGTGCTTGTATGAATTGCCGTGAATTTTGTCTCTCTTCCAGAAGTTCTCTCAGCTGTGTATTGGTCAATGCTCAGTACCGATAGCTTTATACTGGGTTTAATAAGACATTTAAGGAAAAATGCTGCAAATCCTTTGTTTCTTTGCTTGGACAAACTCTAAATAAGCAGCTTACTGCTTAATGTTGTTCAGTGAGGTCTGTTCAAGCAGATCTTCTGCCTGTCATGTTGACCCAACAAATGACTGATACTGTATGCTATTTGTTATTATTTGGTTGGTTTATTCCTGATTTATTAGATATGCAGTAGTAGATAAATGCTCTTATAATATGCAGCGCATAAATAAAAACAGCTAGCTCAAAACAGTGGTTTCATTTGAGTTACCTGGTTTTGGTAGTGTCACATTTGACTCTGTGGTAGAGTTGCCAAAAAATTCTGGCAGGAAACAGGAAAGCAGTAACTAAGTCCTTAAATATAACAGTCAAAATGCTGCAGTCTTGAGAACTTCTTCCACATATCTTACTGGTATTTGCCTCTTCTACTTGTTCCCTCACAAGAGGCTGCATCATCAGTTTTGTTTACATCTTAAAAATAAGTGAAATGTGGTTGTCTCGCTTTTCCTAATGCCTCCTTTGAATGTGAATGTTGTCTAATGATGTGTTTCTACTCTTCTAAGAGCTAGGTGAGTTAATTTGAAAAATTCACCAGCAGCCCAGAGCAGTGAGTGCTTGTAATTGCCCACCTGGCGTGCAAGATATGCCTTTATTTAATAGAAAACTTCAAAAGCTCTGTGAGTTTAATTAAAGTGTATGGAAGAATAAAAGTGAGATTGAAAAGGCAGAAGTGGAGGGGAAAAGAATCAGAAGAAATACAGGGAACTGCTAAAACTGTGCTACAGTCTTTCAGGAAAGCATTTTCAGGTGAGTTCTTGAGCATCAACACAGGACACACACAGGACTACAAACAGCTGTGTCCCAGGGCAAACACAAAGGGAGACAGGATATGAAACACATTATCAAGCTGGAAGCATTTGGAACCAAACCCTGAAGATACTGTTTAAAGCTCACAGAAGAAGAAAAATGTTCATTTGTACTGCAAATCTAAATCTTTGCAGTGGGTAGATACTTCTTTGGGAGAACGGGCACCACCCTTGTTCTGTGAGCTCTGGAGTGACTCTTCTGTGATCACTTGGGCAAACTGAAGTTTGTTGATATAATTTAATTTCTGTATGTATGTTCTAAAGAAGATTCTTAAATGATACTACATCATTGCAGTGATGACTTGCTGATATGGACAGAAAAGGCTAATGTAAAATTTATTAAGTAGAAAGAATTAATAATTGAAAGTTGTCATTCAGTATCTCAGTTTTCACTGTGATATGGAGCTAAAGTCATAAGAACTGCCAAGTCATCCAGTTTGTCTGTGAAATATTAATTGGAATGGTGTGGAAATATTCCATGGTTTTAGTATGAATTCTGAGATGGCAATTTGGCTGAAATTCAAAATCCAGTGATACATGCCTTATTCAGCTTGTGTTTGAGAAGGAAAGCAGGAAAGAGCAAAAAGAAAAAATAATGAAGTAATAGGATTTAAAATAGATAAACACCAAACTGAGGAAAAAAATTTTTATGAAGAAATTAATAAAATTTTGGTGGTTTTTGAAGATAATGCTAGGAGAAAACTATCACTTCACATAGCAAAACACTAAATCCAAACATACATGTGTGCTTAAGTCTGTATTTAGACAATTAAATGCACTCATTTTGTGCACTTCATATATGAAAATCTGAGTATAGCTCCCATTGAAATCATCAGTGACGTGTAGCATGGGCTGCAGATTGAGATGGTGCCATAGACATGGCTTTTGCATCTGCTGCCATGTTATTCATTGCTCTTTGCTATGAAGGATGGAGTCAGACAAATTTTTTAAACAATTTGTAAGGCAGAAATATGCTTCCATTTCTTTGCAGTGATTTATTTTTTTGACCTTGTTTGTGAATTTTAAACTATGATAATAACTGGTAGCATCTGGCCATGGATGCTATTTTCTGTTAGATGGAATGCCATAGGAATTAATATAATGGGATATTTTAAATCAGTATTCAGATCTTTACTTTTTTTGTCTCTGAACAACTTGTACAGAGTTCTTTATGTTGTTTGTTGTGATGGCAGTGATGATTCATCATGGTCTTCCAATTTTTCTCCAGTACTGTGTAGTCGTATGAATTGCTGTGAAAGGATTTTATGTAATGATAGTGAATTTCCTCAATTGCTCTAAGACATGGAGTTGAATAATATGTGCTGAAATAGCTTTATTTACTGACAAGTTGTGTTTGAGACTTATCTACAGTTCTTAGCTAACACTTCACATTTTTGTTCAACAGTGTGATCGACACTTTGTCTGATGGCTTCTCTGCAGTGGTGAGGAAATGTATAGATAATGAGAAAACAGGAAGTCTGTTTCTTTCTGTGGGTCTGCATGGTTTGAAATAATAAATCATATAGCCTGAAGGATTTAATGTTTTGATTCTTGATGTGCCTGCAATAGGGAACTCAAATATTCCTCACAGATCCCTGGCTAGGACTGATGCTGTTCTGTATTAGTCTGTAATTTTGCTGTTCTATGAAACAGTCTTGTCTGATTTCATCTTCTTTTTCTGTTTTGACACTAAGTGAGATTTAAAGGCTGCTCAGGCACTCTGTGGAGGTGAAGCATTCTCAGTATTGTACATCATGGCTTGCCAGGTGCTGGATGCTACACTGGTTTTCTGACCTTCCAAGGGGTTTACGCCTTCATAAAATGCGAGTTGTATGGTGAATTTTAGATGCTAATTTACTAGTCTTAATTGAGCACTAGGCTTTCTGCTGCTAATGTTTACCTAAAGATAATGTATTTATGTCAGCTGTGTGGCAAATGCTGGATACAGATTTTTGAGCCTGTGTGCAAGCAGCACCATTAGTTATCTGCTGTCACTGAACTGAGTCCTGAGCTCATGTTGAGTGTTGGTGTCGATTCAGGTGAGTGAATTCACATGATAAATAGTAATAAGTATAATTAAAACAGAAGCAGTAGTAACCTAACAGCACACTTGAAGTATCAAATAGAGTATTTTTACGGCCAAACAAGCATTTAATTTTTGTAATAACAGATGATTTTTGAAGCTGATGCTTCTTTGAAAGGAAGAGAGATGAGTAGATTTTTGACAAGCTGTGTTTGTTCTCTGGCTACAGAAGACATGTTTTGCTTTGTTGCTATTACAGTGCCAACAGGAGGGAAGAGATTACTGTCTTTTTGTTAGAGCTGGTTGCAAATTGTACTCCTGTTATGCTCAGAAAAAGCCATTCCTCTAGAGCCTTAATGTTTCATTAAATTATCCTGGGTTTTGATGTGGAGGAAGGACAATGGAAAACACTTTTTAAAAAGCTTTAAAAGGTTGTGTTTCAACATTTATGGGAAGAAGTTTGGGTGTTCTGTGCTTAAAACAGGAAAAAGTTGCCATTGAATTGAAATGCTTATTAGAGATTTGCAGTGGTTTTTTTGGTTGTTGGTTTTTGTTGTTTTGTTTTTTTTTCCCTTGAATATTGAGTTTTCTAGTTATCTTTGAGAGAGAGTTCTGACACTTCTCAAAGGGGACAGGGTGGAAAAAAGGATGACTTTCAGAGACCTCTGCAGAGTAATTTCTGTTAATTCACTTTATATGATACAATGTTAAGATAATAAGGTTGCAGATAAGGTGTCACATTCTCATTTGATGCAAACAAGCACTGCTTAATGCATTCTCCAAGTTACAGATTGATTCCAAGCCTGAAGCTTACAACAGCAGGGCTGGATAGTGTGCTGCAGAAGAGAGGACTGCAATCCAAAAGGGTACAGACAGCTTAGAGGAATGGTTGGAGAGAAATGAAGTGCAGTTGAACCAGGGACAAATGTGAAGCTGCTTGTCTCTCTTCAGAGAGACTGGAGAGAAACGAGCTGGGCAACAGCTCTGTGGGAGCCTAGAACTTTAGAATGGTAACAACATCACAATAGTATCACTGATGCTGAAGCCTGTCTGAAAAGAAAAAAAATCTAGACAAACATTTATCAAAAATAACGTGAGTATTGTTGGATTTCTTGAGGAAAAAGTGCTTTTATTGTCCTCTGGTGCTTCTTTCCAGGTCTTAGTTTTATGAATGTCTGACTGAAATCCTTTCAGCTTACATTTATCTGTGAATACCCTATGGCACTGTGGGCAGGCCCACAGAAGAGAAGGAAATATATATTCCTAATTATGTTTTAACACCTCTTACATTGCTGGAACAATGTCTGGGAAGATTTGCAATTTAGTAATAGTTAGGTTTTTGTTGTTGTTGTTGTTGTTAGCGTGTACTTGAAAATACAAAAGTAATCACTTGAACAGGATGAATGTGTTTACTTCTTACCTTTCCTGAGATTGTTCTAATCAAATTTTTGAACCTTGCAGCGAGACCCAGGTTTGCATATTTCAGCCCTTGCTGGCATTTTTGTTTTGCTATTCACCTATGAAAGCTTTTATTTTAACGTAGTGTAGAACTTCTTTTTGACCCAGATTTTTAAAAAATTTGTATTTAAACACATTAGTGGAATGACAAGATTAAAAGCACTTTGAATTGCTTTTAGTTCAGCAGTACAGCAAAAGCACCAATGTCCTAGGAATCACTTCAGAGATCAGAATAACATTGTTAGCTTGAAAAAAATTCTTCAATTTTCCAAGTGATTTTGAATCAATGTGTCTGCTTTTGATAAAGCCACCCCTCACTGGCCCCTGTCAGATTGTCAGTGCTGATGCTGTGGAGCCAAATATCCCCCTGCATTGTGCTGCCCCTGTATCTCCATTCTCATCAGTGCTGACCTTTTCCTGGAGGAGGCATATCTCACAGACAACACCACTCCTGCTGTGTTTTGTGCTTTTTACAGATATGTCTTGGATTACACTGGCAGCACAGACTCCTCTCATTTGTCACCTGCACTGTGCTGTTCTTTCTCCCAGGTCACAACAGGCAAAATGTGGCTGTGTTTGAGTGCCTGTGCTGCTGCCTCTCTCTTGCACACATTTGCCTTTACCACTGCCTCAACAGTGCTGTTTCAGAACCTCGGAGCCGGCAGGGTGAGAGCTCCGAATCCCCCAGCAACCACAGTAAAAGTAAACAGGAAAAACTGCAGAGCAGGGAAGCCAAACCTTTTCATGTCCTACCTCAAATTAGCAGTAATTGTAGATGTATAGGTTCAAGGAATAAGCAGAGCTGCACGACAGTGCTGGAAACAAAGACTATATCATACACAGAGTAGTAATTAGTTAATAACTTAAATAACTGACACTGCTAGATTTTTCTTTTTTTTAATTGAACAGCAGCAGCAAAACCCAAATAGATTCCCCTGTACCACCAGAGGAGGGAGGAGATGTGCGTGAAGAAGGCAGATGCTGGAAAGTCAGGGATTCTTGGTTACGCTTACTGTGCTTTAATATACTTCAGCTGTGTTTATAACCATTAATTTTCCCTTTGCATAACTTTGTTTTAAAAAAATATACATAATTGTCCAATCATAGGAAAGAGATGGCTTTGTAGTGCTACATGGTGTAAGAGTGTCAATGCCTCTGTGCTGGAAAGGTAGGTAGCACTCCAACCCTTCAGCAGAGCATAAGCATTGTGTCTGTGTGGGGGAGTAAGGCTGGAGGGGTTTGTTTGGAGGGAGATTTCCATTATGAAAACATGTTGATGATATGTTGCTGTTTGACTCAGGAAAATATTTTCGTGTGAGATGTTTCATTTTTGTGCTGCAGCCTTTACACCATGCTATTTATCTCAGGTGTTGCTGGATGAATTGAATATCCCATGTTGTGGTAGCGAACCAATAGGATCCCAAACCTTATTTTTGGAGATTTGCTGAAGGAATCCCTATACTTGCAGACTGCTGCAATTCAGATGAGCATGCTATATGCCCATTTTCACTCCATTACTATTTAAAGCCAGTCTTTCTACTTATGTGTTTATTCATGTTTTTTGGAACAGTCTTCACTGAAGTTCCTGCTTTCATTGACATCTCTGGCACTGGTTATTCTGCAAATATTTTCATTGCTCTTTGCACTGTGTTAATATTACACCTCCGTGGAGCTGTGATGGCAAATACAGTAGTGGTAGTAGAAACATGCAGTTTCTGGTCTCTTCCTATGGCATTCAACACAAAGAGCAGTGCAATCTTTGGCTTGAGTTGTTTTGTAGTTGATTATCATCTTGTATTTATTTTCCACTTTTAAAAATAGGCAGATTTACATCATGCTATCAAAGTACATAACTAACATAGTAGTTCACTTCAAATTCAGATTCTGTGCTGCTTCAGAATAATTTTTGGTGTGCTTGTTGATGCAGGGAGGTCCACAGACTATCCTATAAAAATTATGCAGGATTTCTGTTAACATACAGCAATTAATTAGCATAAATCTTTCTTTTTCAATAACACTATGTAATACCCTTATTGGTTTCTTCCTTCCAAATATATTCTATTATATGTGTTAGACTTGAATGAGGCTTGGGTTTTTCTGGTTTTCCCCTTAAAAATGTGTTTAATCATTGGCTGTCTCAATATCCTCAGGTGTTGGGATATTGCTGGACTAAGCTCCTAAATTTCAAACATAAATGTAATATTGGAGCTCAAACTACCTTGGTAGGTAGGATGTGCACATGGTGCTGCCTTTTATTTGCTTTGTACACCAAAGGAAGCTTCAGCCCACATTTAAGTTTTTGTGGGATTATAAGCACATAATTTTGTAACTAGAGAACTGGAACTCACACAATGGGACCACAAGGATGAGATCTCAAAATGGACTAAGATTTTTTCAGATTTTTTTCAAATGCTTTACCTTTTAGTACTCCTATGTTGTTTTTCCTATACACTGACTCCTCTACTGTCCTGTTGTTTACTCAGCCTCATATCTCAGGTTCTCTTTTTCTTTGTATATGCTGGAACTTAACTGCAGTTTGAAAGCTGTTAAACTCAACTGGGCTAAGATGAAATCATTCTTTACATACACAAATACATTCAGGGAAAATTCAAAGCATTTACTTTGTTTTTGAAGCCTATACTTGTAATAACAGACTTAGCATTTATGTTTAGTTTGCTGGCATGTTTAAGCAAACTTTAGGAAAAAAGCCTAACTGCATGTTTTGCTGCTGTATAGTTTCAGCATGGAAAGTGGTATTTACAGAAGAAAACATGGTGAGGGGATCAGAACACTTCTTTATTTCCATAGGCTGGTATTTCAAATACTAACTCAGTTTGACATTATCAGTCTAACAGCTGATAAATGCCACATTAATGGTAGCATTTTTTGGTTTTGTTTTCATTTGGGCTGAAATAGTTTGCTTTTGTGCATCTTACTTGTTGTAAGTAGAAATTATAATCAATGAGGCCCCAGCTAAACAGATTGCTCTACAGTTCTAAGGAATAAAAAGAAAAATAAGCATTTTGTGACACCTTGGCAAAAGCACAATATTTTAAACTGGGATGATCTATAGTAACGGAGAAAGCTACCCTAGGATGTAAGGGGCTGCAAAAATTGTCAGAAATTTACTGTGGTTTTTTAAAAATTTGCACAAGTTCTGGAAGTGTTGTGTAAGACAAACATTAGACTGTTTTAACACTCCAAAATATGAGATTTTCTGTCCCTGTTGGAATAACTTTACAGTAAACAAAGAGCATAACCGCATCAAAAACATCCCAACTTCAAAAAAGTCTCTTAATGGTTTCAGTGCTGTCTTATTTTCTCTAATTACTGTCATTCCTGTATTGATCAGCAAGGATTAATTATTTACTACCGCAGAAATGTACTTTCTAAGTAATTCTTCAGATTAAGTATTTATATGGATTCTGACATGCATTCTGTAGCTTAATATCATATATTTAATGTTAATTAACCTCTTGCATCTCATGTACTTGAAATGTGCAGCAAGATTGGCATGTGGTGATCTCATCAAATGTGTGGTAAGGGTCAGCAGCTTGGAATGGGCACTTACAAAGTGCGTGTGGGGAATGTTCACCAGTGATCCCTTTGCCAAGGTCAGAGCAGTTGGAGGAGAAAACCTTTTAGATCTTTTGGATAACACAGTTCCAGCATCTTGAAACATGGATGCCTGTCCCAGGACTGCAGTTGTAATGAATTAGTGATGTGGTCGTTTATATTGATTACAAACCAGTGGAAGCATCTGAAGCCAGCTAAGGCAGATCTTGTCTTCCTTGAAAAGGAGAGAAGCAATATGAAGTGTATTTCTAGATATTTTAGGAAATAAAATTAAAGGGGGTGCCTTCAGGGTCTGCATCAAACAGCAGTATGTCAGGAAGAAGAAGCTGGAAGAAGTAGTGTGAAATCTTCTCTGCTGGAAGAAGTATGAAATCTTTGTGTGCAATCCTTGCACACAGCCCAACGGTGTAGAGTGTTCGCTGCACTTGAGATAGCTGTCATTGAACCATTTATGTAAAAAACTCATCACTATTAATGAAGTCACCCATTGAGGCATTTCAGGTCATCAGAAAAGCTTTGGAGTTGATATTAAGAATTTGGGATAGACAGGGACTCGTGTTCCTAAGGAAGACCAGTATTTACTTCCCTTTAACCATAGAACACCAGGTTAGAAGGGACTTCAAGGATCATCTGGTACAATGTTTCTTGATAAAAGCAGAGTCTAGACAAGATGGACCAGAACCCTGTGCAGCCAAATCTTGCACGTGTCCGGTGTTGGGGAATCTACCACTTCATTCAGGAGATTATTCCAATGGATAATTGTGCTTACTGTGAAAAATTTTCCTTTTGTTTCCAGTCAGGATCTCTCCAGGAGGAACTTGTACCACATACTCCTGATTTTTCCTCTGTGATTCTTTGTAAACAAGAAATTTCTATCTAATTTGTTACCATCCTTTAAACACTGGAATGTAGTGACAGGGTCAGCCCTAAGCCTTCTTTTCTCAAGACTGGACAAGCCCAATTTTCCCCACCTTTCTTCACATGGCAGCTTCCCAGTCCTTTGATCATCTTTGTGGCTGTTGTCTGGACCCTCTCAAACTTGTCCACATCTCTTTTGGATAGCAGGAACCAAAACTGAACACAGTACTCCAGGTGTGGCCTGGCAAGCGCTGAGAGGAGTGGGATGATGGCTTGTGTGTCTGCTGGTGGTGCAGCCCAGCCTCCTGTTGCCTGGCTTTGCTGCAGCTAGCAGCACAGTTTTCACTCGTATCGACCTTGTTGCACCCTGGGTCCCTTTCCACAGAGCTCTTCTCCAGCTGGTTAGATTCCAGCCTGTGCTGCACACCTTCACTGTGTTTTCCCTGGGTGTGAGACCTTGTGCTTGTCCCTTTGAACTTCTCAAGCTTCTTGTTAGCCCATTCTTCCAGCCTGTCCAGGTCTGTTTCTGCAGGGGGGCTTTCACTTCCCAGTGTCTGCATCCCCTTCAGTTAGGCATCGTGAGCAAACTTTATCAGGGTGCATTTGATCCCATCATCCAGATCATGATGATGACAATATTCAATAGTGTTGGTCCTAATGTCAGTCTCTGGGCACCCCACTTTGAGAAGGAGCAGTTTCCCACCACGCTCTGGGTGTGGTTGGTCAGTTCCCCACCCACCTCAAGGACCACTTGTGCAGACCATAACACCTCAGTTTCTTTAGGATGAAGCTATGGGACTCTGTATCGAAAGCCATGGAATTATTTGGGTAGACAGTGGCCATTAGTTCTCCCCAGAACACTGGGAAGTGTGCAGAATTATACATACCCTACCCTCCATGACAGATGTATGGGAGTGGATATGTTAGAATGGAAAACTAAGGGGTTTTACAATAGTTACTTGTTACACAGGATGTATTTTTTCTGAAAACTCTGGCATGGAGAAGTTGTGTGAGTTAGCAGAATCACTGAGGGGTATGGCGAAGATTTTACCTGTTAACTTTCCCTATTCTAAATTTTACCTGTGATATTTGCAGGGATTGGGATGCACACCGGGTATAAGGCAAAGTTCAGCTGCAATGCTGCATTACTGTAGTGGTCAGGAACCTGTGTGCAGTCTGTGCCCTCAGAACCTTATCCTCATTGCTTACATTATGTGTATAAGTGCCTTCTTTAAGCAGAGGTACTGTCTTGACTGCCAGCTGTAGTTCCTGTGGTGTAGATTTTGGTGGATAAACAGGGAACTCTACTTCCCAGTCATTTTAGATATGTCAACTTTTAACAGCACTGACATTTTCAGAAAGAAGTGTAGTCTTGTTGTCTGTAGTATATCAACATAGATTTTTTTTTTTTATTCTCATTGCAATAATAACAATAGGTTTAAGATTTCTGCCATGTAAAAATGATGGTTGTATCTTGTTGTGTGCTTCATTGTGGAAGTCTGATTTTTATGTCTGATATAAGATAATAAGCTGCAGGAGAAACAGTTCATGTGCATCACCTGTTTTTCTAAACACAGTACTCATATCTGCAACCAACAGCAGATTCAGGTGCAGCTCTGACTGTATTTATGAAGATTAGAAAGGTGCCAGAAGAGTAGCACAGGAGACTTACAGATGTTTTCGTCATGAAAGCGGGAAGGCTGATACATTTTTTCTTAATAGCTCCTTTAATGGTAGCAACCACCATATTGCAATATGATCATCTCCACAGCAGTCCAGATGGGGTTTTCGGGAGGCAGTGACTTTGCTAAGCAGATGTTTCAGTGCTTTTTTTCTTTTTTTTTTTTAAATTTCTCTTTTCTTAAATACTCAGTGTACTGCTTGACATGTTCTTAAATTGTGATTACACTTTTCCTGTCCTCACAGTAAGTTTTAGTGCCTGCCATAGCCTGTTTTGAGTCTCAGTCTGTGTAGTGATTGCCTTATTATAAGGATGAAATGTACAGAAATGAAAGGAAAAAAGGCATTTGGACAGAGCCATAGACCTCTTTAGAAACCATCTTCAAGAACTTGGGCAAGACACAAACCTGCCCTTCCTTTTCTATTAAGTGGAGGAGAGTGTGAATAAAGGCACTACTTCATTCATAGATGTACCGAAATAACAAATTAAATGAAAGCAATGGAACTACTGCAGTGGGACTTAACAAAGGCTAGAATGCATTCTGATATTTTGAGAATTTAAGGGTATCAGTATATGGTTCTGGTTCCTTTTATTTCTTTGTTGTGTGATTTGGGATTTGAATGTTGAGTGCTTGTGGTCATCGGTAGAAATTTAAACACTCAGTGATGAACGGAGCCCCGTGTGCTGCTTCAGCTTACATTGCTGGGGTTTGCTGGAAGACAAGCAGAACGATGGGGGATTATTTAAGAAGGTGGCATAACCTCAGAAGGCTCAGCAACAGATATTTTAGCTGCTGTCATGATTTCAGAACAGTAATTCAGTGTGTTCTCGGTTGACGGTGGGGGCAGCTGTCTCTACTTCCCACTTCTGGTTGAAGAAAAAGTTCTGAGTGTGTGTAGAGGGCAGAGACTGTACTTTTTTAGATTGTTGCTTTATTGTCCTGGAGGAGGTTGCCCCTGGACTGTAGCTCCAGTTGTAGTAGAGATGAGTAGAAAACTAACAACAAAGTATAAGCCTGTAAACTCTCATTCAGCAATAGATGACTGTGTCTAATCATTAAAACTAAAGATTGGCTACTGAAGGATAGGGGTATCTCCTCCTTTTTAACTACAGGCTCGCTTTGTTCATTTTTCCTTAAAGATATTCTCGTTGCAGGATGGCTATCTGCCATCTCTGTCTCTGAGATCCTTCTCTGATGTTCTCCAGAGTGCTTTGTTCTTATTATATCATTCCTTTGACTGAGAGTTCAGTGTGTGTGAAGGGAGAGAGGGAAACCCATTCCAGGGAGCTCCGTGAGTCCTCCCAACAGGACTCAGCAAGCCACTGGCACCGTGCAGCCTACCTGCTGCAGAGCTGCAAGAGCACTCGCAGCAAATGCATGATAATAAATATTCTCTGAAATGCCTCCAGTCACACTACTGAGTAACAAGTCATTGTTCCTTTAACCAGACCATATGTAGTTTTTTATAAAATAGGTTTTCTTACTGCATGTGAATTTATGTTATTATTACATGTTCAAAGGAGATATGGCCATTCATTATAAAACTGGAAGAAATAAATACAGCGAATGACATTAGAAAAAACCAAAGGGAGTAACTATTATTTAATATAGAGAAAAATTACAAGTTTAATGCTTTCTGAATGCATTAAAAAAAAGTACAGTGTTGCAGTTGAAAAGGAAATTACATTTGATCTGTTAATTTTGTAATGCTAAGAAGAAAAACACAAGATTTTGTATATAAAATTTCCATTGACTTGAAGTTTTATTATTTTTTTTTAATATCCCTGTGTATAGACTGGTATGGCAAGAGGCCAAAATTATGAAGAAATAATACTTTTAGACATTGTTCACACAGACATGTTTGTGAGTAATTGTCTCTAGAGATGGGGTGTCCACAAGTCCTGGTTGCAGATGAACAGAGCCAGCAGGTAACTCCTGCCAGGGCAGTTCTCCCCCATTTGCTGGTCACTGTGCCACGTGTGCCACGTTAGCCAGACCTGCTCCTCAAGCCACATGTGATGCTTTCTGGTGTTCAAGAACACATGGGTTCATCCTGCTAATTACAAAATTAATTTAGTAAGAAGTTTTCCTCCTACTTGTAATTCTGATGTCAGTAGCTTGGATGAAAAGCAAATGAAATGCTACTTTTTGGCCTCTCTGTGATTTCAAAGGCAAAGATTTTTCTGGGTTTGGATGAGTTCTTTGTAGGTAAACGTAGAGCACCTCAAAGAATACCTGCAGGTCTTTGAAAAGAACAGTCAGACTGCATCTTTCTCAAGCTGGCTGTTCATCATGCACTACTCACTGCTCATCTCTTGAGTTGTTTATTTTCCACTTCCATGCAGTTTTATTTGTATACTCCATGAATAGTACAAAAGTAATATCATGTAGTCCCTACATAGGATAAAAGTGAAAATACAGGCAAATATTTATACTTGCTAGCATCTGAAAAAAAAATACTTTGAGGAGTAAAATCATTTGGACTTGAATTTATGTCACTAAGGAGTTTGAAGAAATAGTTTGCTAAGGGATTTTCTAATTGCTAAAAATAATTAATAAAGATGTCAGCTGAAGAGAACAGATTGGAAAATAAATGAAATAGAGTATCCCATTAATTGTCAAAATGGATCTATTAAGAAGTGTTTCTAAGTTTTCATTGTGTTTTATTCTGGAAAGTAAATTAAATAGGCCTGAATTTTGAAAGCAGTTTTTATTTTTAGATTCAGTTAACTAGCAACAATATTATTGTAAGGTATGTGCCACACACGTACATGCTTATTTTAGATGCCCTATCTAGAGGTTATTAGTCTGATGAGGCAAGGGAAAAAAATACACTGCAAACTATTGAGAGGGGTGAAAAAATCCCAACAAAACTTCCCCAAGCCCCACAGTATTCTGAAGTTGTATAGATTCTTCTCTCTATCATATTTATCCTACTGTCTGTGTCCTTTGGAATTACCTTTATCACTATTCTTGACTGGCACCTACTCTGGCTAAAGGAATGGGTCAACAGAAATCTGATGAGATTCAGTGGGGGCAAATGAGTTCTCTGTGTGTGATGGACTAACCCCTGGCAGATGTGCACAGCAGAACAAGATATGCTGGTCAGAAATGTTGTCAGGGAGGCTGTGATGGAATGTAAGGAATATATCTTTACTCTGAAGGTAACCAAGCATTGGAATGGGTTGTCGAGGTGGTTGTGCATTCTTGCTCACTAAAAGTATTTGAGATGTGCTCAAACAAATTCCTGAGCAACCTGTCGAATTTCAAAGCTGTCCCTGTTAAGCAGGAGTTTGGGCTTCCCAGCATTAATAATTCATTTTTGAAAGTCAGTCACAACTGCATTTTTATGGCATTAGCTGCAGCTCTGTTTTGCCCAGAAAGCTATCAGTTTATTTTCACAGGTGAAGTATATGTTCAGTGTAACTCTTTAACTGCTTTTATAAACCATCAGAGTCCTTTCCTGTCCGTAGGTTATGTGGAGAAGCTAAGTCAAAGGAATTTATTTGACCATTTTTTTTTTCACCCCTATCCTTATGTTGTTATTACCTATTGAGCATTTGCATGTGACCTTTCTCACAAGGCTCCTGCTGTTGCATCCTTGTTCATTTTTCTGGGGGTGCTGGGAAATGAGCACGGGAGTGGGAGAGGCAATTGCTCTGCCAACTCGGGGAACTTTTCTGCAGGGTTTAGAAAGTCCCCTGAAAGAAAGAGGCAGGCTCTGCATCGTTACTCGAGTGAAGACCCGTGTGCAGGAGAATCGCACTGGTGTTAGAATGACCTGTGCTGCTGAGAAATAAATAGCTGCTGTGTTTTGCACTTGCTGATGGTTGTGGGTTTTTCTTTCTGCCTCTTCAGCTGTTTGGCTGTGTTCCCAAACAAGCAGAGCTGAGCAGTGGTGTCGGTGTGTGCAGATCACGGAGGCCAGGCTTCTGTAACAGAAGACAAGAAATGGTCTGTTATCACCAGCTCCCAGCAGGAAAGAACAGCACCTGCAAGTTCATCTCCTTGAAAGCATTGAGGGAATGCAAGGGATGCTGAGCTGCACAGCAAACATGGAATTGAGGAGTGAATGCTCCTGATCGAAGGAGATGCTGAGTGGAGAGGTGCAGGTCCTGCGGAGGAGAGGGAGGCTGTAAAACACGTAGATGAGTATTTTGCAAACAGGCAAATTTTACAGTGATGAAATATATTTTGTGTAGCACAGTGAAGTAGTAAAATCTGGGGACAGACTGGCTTAAAACTAAGTAGTAAATAGTAGTAAATCAAAATATTATGTGATTTTACAAGAGGAAAAACTCTGGGAAAGAAATTAATCATTCCTTCCGAAACTAGGCTTGGAATTTCTTTCACCAGCCTTCGATCTTATCTTCTCACTGAGCAACTAGTTAAGTATTAGCAAATATATGTCCAGTCAGTAAATTTTTTTGAGTGAATAGTACAGTCTGTATTCTTTTGTTTTGTGTAACTCTTCAGCAATTTCTTGGTTTATTTTTGGTTTTGACAGTACACACCAGGAAGCTATGACTTCTTTTATAAATTTGCTTTTGTAAAGATTTAAAGACAAAAGAGAAGCCAGCATTTCCTTAATGATTGTTACTACTCTCCTAGCTGATTTAATCAACTTCAGTTGATTTAAGAGATGTGAACAGTGAATCTGAGATCCTAATGAAGTTATTTGACTAAGGTGTCGTCTATCTTAGTTATACTTTATGCTGGATTTATTTACAGACTTACATATTTATTTGGATCCTGTTCATGCGAAGAAGCCTTCACATGAGGGTTCAGAATTAAGTCAGTGAGAGAGAGTCCTCCTGTGCATATGTTTTTTTTAAGAGGTATAGAATTATCACAGCGCCTGTCCTGTGTTCCTAAAGGGGCATTTAAGGTTCCAGATGATGTCTGGATTTCATGGGACTTCTCACTTGAAGGTTCCAAATTTAATCTGTATGGGGATGCTTTGTTCTGCCAAGAGCAGCCTGGTGCTGTGCAGTCAGAACCCCTGTGTGTACACTCAGAAGCAGTGTAGAACATGCCTGGGATGGATATTGCAGGGTTATAAAGCAGCAGATGCTCTGTGGCCATGGAAGATGTCCTGGTGCAGAGCCAGCCGTGCTGAGGCTGCCGGGAGAGCAGCGCCCGTGACCTTCAGGTCCCTGCGCAGTGGAACGAGACTGGCTGCCAGTTACTGACTGCTATCAGGGGTGCCTGTAACCAGTATTGGGGTCAGGAATGCAGATCTGCAAGTCTGGCTGGCTGAAATTGAATCTTACCTGTAAAATGGGTTACAGTCTAAAGCAGCTCGAAAGAAGCTTGGAAGACTTTCTGCTCAGCACGCTGGTGTTTTGGGGAAACCTTCTCTCCAGTGTGAAGGAGCTACTCTGATGTTCCTTATTTCTGACTAGATAGTACAGAATTCTGCTTTGTTTTCGGTCATGTATGCAGCTCTTAGGAAAGGATCATTATAAAGTGCTTAACCATTAAAAAATATGCCCAAATCCATTTTTTGACCAAGTTTTGGATCCTAAAAAATTTGAAAATTCAGTCGTCTGTAGTGAGAGAAATTGACTTCTAAATTCATCTGCCAAGTAACAGAGACTTGGTTCAGGCTTTTAAAAACAAAAAGAAAAAAAATTCTTTTGAATAGTAGAAATAAAATGTAGGTATCCTGAGTGCTTTTCAAAACCTACCATTTGTATATTGATTGACTTGGAACTGCTGACATTATTGTTAACTGTTGACATAATGTCAATTGGCATTGTAGATTTCAAAAAGTGTTTTCTGGGTTGCTGCCTAGTGCTCATGGAGTAGGTTGTTTCTGTATAATGTTTTTAAGTGTTGCTTTCATAAGAAGACTGATAGTTTATCTGAATTGCTCAAATACGAAACCAAGTACAAAAATCGTTCTAAAATATCAACTTTATACAAAATCTAAACAAGCCAAAACAAAACATAAATCATGATTTTGATGCATAGCATTTTTTAGGATGTTATGCTAAACCAGCAAGTTTGAACTGAGTATCCCTTGCCTGCAGACATGCATTTCTATCACCCACTGAAGCAATTGTTTCCCATTTCATTTAATGTTGGGTGGTATCAGTTTATTGCTTTTATTTCATGAGGAGTAATTTAATTTCTGGAACAGCAAGTTCTTAAAATATTTTGCATAAAAAATCTGTTATTAATGAAAGAAGTCATAATTGTTGAAGAATGTGAAGTTGAAAGGCCTCTCCATTATGTAGTTGTTTCATTAAAATAAGGACAGGCCCTACTATTTACTTGCCATTTAAACTCTAGTTAGAATAAAGTGTCTTGTGTGAAGTTATTCAGATGACTTGACATTTATTTACCATTAAGGCCAACAGCTCCTTTGAGTCATGGGAAATCCTGCAGAATATACATCCTTGAAGACTGGGACAGGCTGGGAAGCTTTGAAGTGTAATTCAATGGAGAATTCTACTTTTTTTTTTTTTTTTACAGTGTTGTGGGGTTTTTTTTACCTCTTGTTGTTTCTGACCAAACATAAAGAACATAATTAATGAATGGATATCATGCTGAAATCTGGAATCTTAACCCCATTACTTCAGTAGCTGGGTGTCACGTGAAATTACTGTGCTTCTCACTGTGATTTGCTCTGCAGCCATGAATAAATCACAAACCTTGCACAATTCCTGCTCTTTTAAATCTTTTTTTTTACATTAAAACTCTCCACGAGAAGGGAAAGAGGGCTGAATCCTAAAATGCTGGGTCGTCATTAGAGATTGTCGGTATGTCGTGTAAACAGCCTGCATCTAAAAATGCTGATTGAAATCAGTTCTGCCATCTTCTCCCGGCAGATGAGAGCAGGAATTAATTCAGCTAGTTTGCATTTACAGCTTGCTCTTAACCACAGCAGCTCATCACGGGCTGCAATAACCTGAGAACTGAGTAAATGTTTTCACACTTAGCTGACCAGAGCTTGGTGCTTCTGAGAGTATAAGTTGCCAGCAGAACATGTGCTAATTAGTTCAGAACTCGGTGCAGTGTGAGCAGGCAGAGGCATTGTCTATAGGCTGGACCCAGCCCTGGAGCAGTTTAATCTGTTCCAGCCTTCCCCTGGGTCTTCAAACCTGTGAGTGGTCTGGGTGGAGTCGCTGCAGACCTGCCCGAGTCAGCAAACCTGGAATGCTTAAATCCAAAGGCAGCAAACTGATGAAGAGGTGACAGTATCAAAGGAGTAAATGCAATCTAAATATGAATACTAATGTAACTTAATTATATTTTTGATGTTCAAAAACTTCCCTGAATATAAAGGCGGAATGCTAGGTCAGGAACTAGCTAGCTGTTTTTAGGAACACTGATATAGATTTTTCTTCATCCCTTTCCCATCCAGCCAGTATTAACAGTCCTGTTCCCCAAATCCAGAGACCTTTTAGGGTTTAGATGCTTTGAGGAGTTTTACCTTTGGACAGAAGAAAAATTTTCAACTCATCCTCATGTAACTGCCATGAAATAATTCACTAAAACAATTTAAGAGGTACTTGGAGCGACTCAGTAAATCAGGCTGCACAAGAGCAAACTGATTAGATGAATCACTGACTCTACAGATGCATTGGAATAGAATGTCATATGATTTTATTTTTAAAATGAGAACATTCAAATGAACATGAGCAGACCTAAGTTCCTAAATGATAACCTCTGTTTCAGATGTGCGGTTCGGCAGCTTTCCCCAAGAATGTTTTTTAGACAGTGGGTAATTCTCCTAGTATTGTGCCCTTAATTTGAGGGGCCACTCGGGGGGCTCACGCTATGGGTTTTGGAGAGGCTGACAGCCTCTGTAATCCAGGCCAGCAGAGGATGCAGGGACGCTTGCCTGCTGGTGCTGCAGTCCAAGTTTTAGGTGTTTGAAATCAAGAGTCCTGTTCATGCAGGTAACCTGATCTGTAGGCGTGATACTTTGTTAAAGATCGGACTGTAAGCTTTCCCAGACTAGCGAATAAAGGTAATTGCTGTAGTAACAAAGTGTCATTTCTAGACGCCTTGACGTAAGCACATACGGTTGAATCAGCAATTAAAGTCAAGACTAGACTGATGTATAGCAATCTTTGAAAGCTCAGCAGTGAGGACAGTCTCTGGGAGAGATTCCGATCCCTATGATACGCATAATTATAGATAAGTGAAAGATACAAAAAAAGGAAGCAGAGCTTCTGCATTGTCTGGAGAAGACAGCATGCCAGCTGGTTGAGAGAAGAAGCAAGAAAATGTTTCTTTTTTGATTTGCTGAAAAGAATTTAAGTGTCTGAGGTTCTCTTGTTTTGGTATTTTTTCCACCCATATTTTTTATTATCATATAACCCTGTTGCATATCTTCTGATTAAATGTATTATTTTTCTCTTGAGCCACCTCTCCTGGGTGGGGTTTGTGGGCCAGTGGAGTTTGCTGGCTGCATTGGTTGCTTTGCTCTGCTTCTAACTGCATTACAAAACACTTCTCACCCAGGGGTTTGGCAGAGCTATTTTGGCAGCTCTGTAAACGGGGGCCTCAATAGAGGCCACAGCCAGGCAGCACACTTCCCAATGCGTGTCCAGAGGAAAACAGGGATAGATTTCATTTCAGGGGCATAAAGGCTGGAGTGACGGAAGTCAAAAAAAGCAAGATGATGTTCCTCTTTCAGATGGTAACTGAAAAGGCTGTCTGAGGTGCAGCAAGATTCTGGGCTGTGTGCTTGAACCTCATGGGTCAACGTGCAAGTGCCTATTCTCCTTTGATAGCTTGGTTTGTTGACGATTTTCAAAATAAATATTTGGCAGAGTACCTGTGGTAATTAACAGTGGACTGTTCTCAGAATTCATCTTTCATTAATATATGCTATTAATGAGTATATTAATATAATATATTAATAATAATTTTTTCAATAAAAAAATATTTACTGCTTCATCAACACAATTTTATTCCACACAGCTGAAAATGTATGAACAACAAGCCACTTCACAAATCCAAACCAGATGTGTATAAGACATTCTGCTTTTCAATATATGGTAATTCAGATGTTCTGCCTGGAAAAATTACTTTATTGAAACCAATCAGAGGAAAAAAATAATGTTTACACAGGCAACATCGTGTGCTCTTTTAAAGACATAAATGACAATGATTGCTAGAGAGTGTTCTCAGAAATAAATGTGTCATTTGTTTTAAGATTTACAGTCCGCCACCATTAGAATGAGTTATTTCAAGACTATACTTCTTGGAAAAGAAATTTATTAAAATACTGATTAAATTTTTAATTTTTTTTTAGTAGAAGGGAAGAAAGAATATGGATGCAGGTCTTGTAGTAGAAAAACTTTGCCTCACAAAATATTACAGAGTTACATCATTGTGAATATATGAAATGAGCATAGATAGGCTAAAATATTTTGGGTTAAATAAACTATTATTTCATAGTAATTTCCTTTCAGTACTCTGTGCCCTAGTTATTATTTTGGCTAGTTGCTTTTTCGGATGCTTCCCAATGGAACGGTTGGAAAACTTTCCGTTGTATGAGTATCCTGAGGTGGTTTTGGGACATAAGGGGATGAGGGGTACTCATGTGCACACTTACAGTGTCTGTCCCTGGTTAAGAGCAGGCTGGTTTGAACCTTTTTGGTTGGAGGGTGTGTGGTTTGTTTTTGTGTTTTAAACACAGTTTGTCATTACATTAAATTCAAATTTAAGAAAGTCAGACTTGAAGACAGGTTGGATTTATAATTTGAACTTCTGTGTTGCGTTTTTGGCCTCTGCTTGCCCTCACTTGCTGCACACCTAAGCCAGGTCAAGTATTTTAAAGAGGTAATATGAAATAGCATTATTTATGATCAGAATTATTATGCCTGCTTTCTTCAAAAGGTGAGTGATAGGCTATCTCTTCAGGATATTTTCTCCTTGACATATTTCATTTCAATTTCATATTGAATACACAGGTCCTTGGAGGTTTTCTAGCCTTCTCCACACAAAGCCTTGAGCAACCCAATCTAAATTCAGCATTTGACCCAGCTTTGAGGGCAGTGCTGAACTAGCTAACCTCCCAAGGTCACTTCCAACTTGGATTCTGTGACTTTTTGATTTAGAATGGAAATAGCTGATTCATTGCATTTGCACTTTATAAGCTGCTAACTACATCTAAGTCTGGTGTTTTGTGCGCTCATCCTCATTTGTGAAAGTTTTGGTTGAAATGAGAATTAAATTTGAGGCAGTGGGTGTAGAATGGTTCAAGCTCACTTGGTTTATTTCCTGGCTCTGCTGTAAACACTGTGTATCCCATCCAGTGGATCGCTTTGTTTCTCTGTGGCTTACTTGTATTTCTGATGAAGGTTAACAAGGATACTTTTCTCCTCCTTATTTTGATTCAGATTACTTTTTTTCAGGACAAGGTTTGTCTCTGTGTACTTTCTTGAAGACAGGGGAAAAAAACCCCAGACAACCACTTTTTGTTGTGATTTCATATTGCTTGTGCTAGCGGTTGCCAGAAGCCACTGTCAGTGCCGTGCCTGTTCAAAAGTGATCCTGTTTGAACAAAAAAGGTGCTTTTGGAAAGCTGCCCTTCCAAAATAGGCTACACTTTCTTGTCCCCCACCCCCTGCATTGTGGGCTGCCTTGTGGGGGGTTTTGTATGTCTTTGGGATGGCAGAAGTTTAGTTTCGAGTTTGGAGAGATCGACGTGTTTGTAAAAGGCGTGTTCAAAGATCAAATTCTGTCTCTACCCCTTTGAAGGCTTTCCATAGAACTGGGGCAAAGTGAAGATGGAGAAGGCAGAAAACCTCTGGTATTTATATTCAAACTTTTCTAAGTGGACTTGGGCTGCATAGAGGGATTTTTCTCTTTGTATGTTTTCCATTCCTTTAGTAGTCCTGTAGTGTATCAGTCAATGACACCAAAGAGCTGTCGTGATACAGAGATTTATTCAAGATGCTTTTTCCCCACTGAATATCTACAGAAACTTGCATGTAGTGGAATGAAGCTTTCTGTAGTGCTAACCCTAGGGAAGGTTTGCATCCTCTAGTTAAACTGAAACAAGTTGAGAATCTTAACTGCTATCAACAGTGTTTTATAAACATTGCTTGAATATGATACTTTAGATCATAGTAAATAAACACAGAGAATATTCTGTCTGTGACAAACAGTGGATCTTACGATGTTCCATAGCATTAAAAAGATTTAGGATAGTAACTAATGTGCTGAAGCCTTTAACGTCCCATGTTTATTGCTGGGTTTAAAAATAATGAAGTAGCTCTACTGGTTCTTCTAGCACCTCTGTCAAAGTGAACTCGTAGTTCTTGAAACACCAATGTTGCCAGAGGTACCCAAAGCTCCAGGGGGAGGGAGCTGTTGTGTATTAGTTTCAAGATACCTGCTGAAGTTAGTTACCATAACTTAGTCTTCTTCATGTTGTTGCCTCTCCACAGATAGAGCTGAAATGAGATGCCCAAGTTGTTTACCAGCAATCCACCCCATAAATCTTACACCAAACAACTGATGTATTTATAAACAAGCCAGCCAGGGTGCATATGTGTAGCCACATGCAGGCATACTTGTAAGGGACTGAGTTTTGATTTAACACCAGGTGAATTATGAGATTATCAGATTAATGACTTCATCATACCAAGCACAAATCCTGCACATAATTGTCAAAAGTTATCCCTGGTGGCACCTGCCTGGTTCCATAAACAAGCAGACACAATAGGAGCACCCATCAATCTAAATTTTCTCACTGCTGCCAACAACCCATGCATATTATTAGCTCTGGCCTCTGTCCTGGTGAAACTAAACAGTGTTTGTGTATGTACAGATTCCTGTATGCCATAATTAAATGAGGAGGAGACTCAATAATGAACGTAAAGCAATGAAGTGCATCTGCAAAATCAGACACCCAGTTCAGAATGGGATTGGGAAGTGCATGTCTGTCATCAAGCCCAGATCAAAGCAGTATGGAAAGAGTGGAATTAAATTCTGAGGAAGGGGAGAAGTTTAGAGGTCCTTTTGTGGGTTTGCAGGAAAAAATAAAGGGGCGTGGGGGGAAGTTGTTTGTTTTGGTGTTGTTGTTTTTCTCAAAATCATGGCTAAGTCATAATTATGAACATTGTACTAAAAGCTTAGATATTTGCTATGACTGCGTATCTAATTCTTCAGCCATAAAGCCTTTATTGAAAGCCATCTGTAAGGGAAACTTGAATAACAATCAGAGGGAAAGGTTACCTTAGTAGCTCTCTAGTTTGTGACCCTTTACATGGTGTGTTTTTTCTTAAAACTCGGGAGACAAATTTCCTAAGAGTAAGTCTCCATTTCCTGCATTTTTGTGAAGTACTCTGCATAGCTCTGATGCTAGACAAATAATATCAACTATAGCTCACAGCAATGTGGAGAATATTAGCATCTACAAAGTGAGACTTCTAACTGTTCTTGGTTTTAGGGCAGATTCTGTCCTGGTTTCTGCTACGCTCTGATTTTTAGGATACCTCAGAACACTAAAACCTCAACCCTTGAAAGTTCTCCCTATGTAAAATGTGTCCCAGATATGAAAACTGAAAAAATTACAGATCCTCAGATTTCTTCTGGCATTTCAAGGAACGTTCAAAGTACACAGCTTTTGAAATAATGCCATAATCTGAACTGCTTCCTGATGTGCTCCCAGTGTATTCATCTGTCTAAATCTGTGAAGAGATGGGAGGGTCCCACTCTCTGTACATTCTGCCTCCAGTGCTGAAGAGGGAGGGAAGGGAATAGGAGAGATGGTTGCTGGAGTTATAAACTGTGTGGGGGTGGACAGAGGGTGGGGCTTCAGTTCTTAATTACAATTCATTAAAAATTAAGCTTTACCCTGAGAGAGAGAGAGAGAGATGTGAAGTGTTGAGTCTTCCCTGAGTTTTAAAATAGGGCAGCAAAAACTTGCACACAAAAGCAAAATCTTTGTAGGAGTGAAGTTCGGGTTTTTTCAGAATGTCATGAGCACAGCTGCAGCTGTTGGAAGGCTGAGTTTCAGCCAAAGTTTTATAAATGTACAAGCTCTCAGCTGTTTGCCTGGTTGTTCACTCTCCTCAGAGATCTCGCATCTGTTTGATAATGCTGTGATGAAATGAGAGCCTGGGAAAATCACCAGAAGTGGGTACACTGTGCTGCTGCACGTGGAAGGGCACTGCAGGCGCTGAGATGTGGTGTGTGAAGTGAGACTTCTCAGACCCACGGCCTCATGGTGCATCTGCACTTGTGTTGGCATGGAAAAATACAGCATCAGTGATCTATTTATTTTCTGAAACAATCATTAGCAGCACTAATTGGCCATGTTGTGGTAATTATGGATACAGTACATGGATTTGGGGACGCGTATTTGTTCCTCGGGACATCCCAAATATTAGCAATATTCAGATATTGATCTGAGTGGCCATGGTGTGTGGAACAGATCTGTGGGCTTTTCTTGTACCAGCTGAGACTTTATCCAGCTGCAGTGGATGTCTAAAAGTCCTGGTTTGCTTCCACACTGCCTTGTGGTGACTCTGTAAGTTTTTCATTTCTGATAGTTCAGGTGGTGGTATAGATCTCAGTACTCAAAAGCCACTTCCTTCTGATCTGAACTTTGATGTACCCCTAAAACATTCCGAGTTTTTCGGCAATATCCATATCTCGTGTGTGCTCAGAGATAAGTCTGCCAGCCCTGTGATTAAGTGTGTGGCAGGGTGTGCTGCTGCCTTTGATGCTGAGCACCAGCAGCTCATCTGCAGTGACAGAATGTGCAGACCTGATGTGCTCTGTGTCTTGCTTTGCGATCAAGTTGCCACCTCAGACAAACTCTCCGTGCAGCGTATGCGCAAGTGGGAAGCTGGATAATAAAGACTCAAGATGTTCGTTCTGTCTTTGAAGCCCTTGTCATCTAGTGGGAAGAGAATTAGCTGGCAGAAAGTATCATCTTGTGTGTTTGACATTACTAAGGCAGTAGCATAAGAAAATACATAAATCTTCTGAATAACCATGAAGCATACTCCACTGGAGAAAATAGCAAGAAAATAGAGTAGCTGGCAAATGGAGAGATACAAGCTGCCAAAAGGGATGTGAAACATTAATTCCACCATCTCAGGACTGGTTTTTTTTTGTTGTTTTTTTGGTTTTTTTTTTTTTAAGAAATCTATATTTATTTTTAGAGCCACCAGATGCCGACCTTAATGCTTATGCAAACTAGATAGTCTGAAAATTGTTCTAGCTTGTTCTAGCTCACTCCATCCTCCAGTGCCCCATAGAGGCTGTTGCAGCAAAAATGAGATCAGCTTCAAGGAAAGGAATTCTGACTCTCTCCTTCTCCTAGATGTGGGTGTATGTCTTTCTTATACATGCCAGTGCCTGTTCAAGGGGGCTGGCATGGGATTTGTTTAAACAGCCTTTTAATTTATGAAGCTTTTCCCTGTGCAAAAGATGGCTAATTCAGCCTAACCACGACTGAAGCCAAAGATTTCCACTTTTTCTATGTGGTAGAGAACTTCTGGTTGTGTGCTTTCCCCTTCCCCCAAGTTTTCCATGCTTTTGCTCAGGTTTTAATTAGGTCCAAACCATCACACATTTTCCACTGCTTCTTAGAGCAGTCAGTCTAAATTTACTGTTGGCAAAAACAAATTGAAAACTGATGCACTGTAAAAATAACTCTTTTAAAGAAAAAAAAAAAAAGAAATCCCAGATTCAAAACCAACTACTTTATAATTTCAATCTGAATGAGTAGTTCCAAACCAGGCTTAGATGTTTGGTTACATGTTGGGGACTTCCCCCTTTTTAAGAAGTGATGTCAGTAACCTTGGTTTAATAATTGGTCTAATTGGAGAAGCAGCAATGGTATGGTTATACCCCAGTTTAAAGCAGATTCAGTGAAAGTTTCAGCTGATTCGTGAAATGAATGGATAAAATATGTAAATAAATATTGGATTATTAACTACACATCTGCTATTTCCCAACTTAATGTGCCCTGCTGTTTAATGAGTGATAATTCCTAAGCCTTTATTTCATCCAAGTTATGTCTCAGCTACATAAAAGATAGGCTTATATAGAGGTATTAGGGGGTTTTTGTAATGCTTAATGTTTCTTTCCTGAAGGGACCCATTAGCTGTTTGTGTGATCAGCTTTTTGTTGGGTTTTCTTGACATCCTGAATTTCCAGCATTTTTGTTTGTTAGTTGTCTTTTTCACTTTCCTTCTCCTGCCTCGTATTTCCCGACCCTTTTGCAACCTGCTAGCCTATGCCATTTATATTTGGAGAAATTATGCTTTAGCACCTGATGGATTTATTTATTCTTTCTTTCTTTTTCCACTCAGGCTCTCATTCAAGGAAAGGGTATTAAGGATCCTGGTATCCTTGGTCAGAACTTGCAGCACTAACGCAATCTTTGCTCTGGGAAGATTTACTTAGGAGAACAGTAGGATAGGTCGTAAAGGAAATGATCTTTGTTTTCTTAGGAACGGCTAAGAAGCAAATATATCTTGATGAGAGCACGCAGTTGTGTATTGGCTCTCCCAGTTAAGCACTGAACTTGAACCTGGATAAACTGAGTGAACTTTTTGTGTCAAGAACCACTGTTTGAACCCACTTAAGGAATTATTTAAAACCTCACATATTTATATGTGTACATATTTGTGTGACCTGGGTAACATTACATGAGAATAATTGAAAAAGCAGCATGACTGGAGAAACAAAGTCAAAAGTTAACCAGTCTTTGGAAGAGGAGGGTGCAAAATACTTTGAAGAGTGTTTCTGCCTGGCCTTCCTTCCACACCCCTGAAATGGGATGCTGTTAGAAGAATTGATTAGCGATAGGGTTTGTCTCCTGTGAACTTCTGACAATGATTACTGAAGCATTTTGAAACTAGCTTATCTGATTTATCAGCTGATTTTTTTTTTTTCTTGGTCTTTTCCACCCTTCCAAGAGTAGCAGTTGTGCTTTCCAGAGGATATTACTAGGATTTTTGCTGCTGCTGCCAAGGATCTTCTGGCACAAAATTGCTGTCTGAGTCAGCTTTGTAACATGACAAATTCAGAGGCAGCTGCAGCAGTGATAAGTTTGCTGCCTAGTGGGCAGCTTCTGAGTAGACAGTAAATCTCCTACTAGTTATAAAATGTCATTAAAAATGGCCTAACACAATAATGGTTGTGAAATACAATGCTTATTATTCTGGTTAGCAGGTTGAAAGATGTATAAGTGGTGTAAGTTAGAACAGTTATTCAGTTGTTGTATATATCAGCTTTAAAAATTAGAAGCCACCAAAAGAGGGTAATGTAGTTTTCCTGTTATCTTTTCTCACCCAATTGTTAATTGCTCATACTGCATTCTCATGTTTCAGTGATCACATCTGTTGCCTGTATGTATGTTTTTCTCCAATGGGGTGGCACTAGAGCAGTGTATATGATGCATTTTCCAGTGGAGAGATTTTATAATGGAATTAGGCTACCACTGGAGGTGCTCAGTGTTGCATTGCCAGAACTGGACTCTTGTGGTTGTTATTTTGTAGTTCTATTAGGATTATTAATGCTGCAGTTTGTGAGTTAAACTACTGGTTTAATTGGCTTTTTCTTTCCTGTACTGGTATCTTCAGTCAACCAGAGCCTGCAGTCCTACTTTTTATGTCTAATTATGTTCCATTTCTGTGCCCCAGCCTACATATAATTTGCACAGAAGTGGAAATGAAGTTGTCAGTGACATCTCACAATGACTCTCCTCCCCCTTACTTGAGCTATATCAGATGCCACCACTGCTGATTTGTTGAACCTCAAGCTGTTTTGTTTAGCAGTGCAAAGCTGACTGCTTTGCGACCATCAGACTGGTACAGTGAGACACAAAGTGCTTGTGATATTGCCCAAATTTCTCATGGGTGAAGGTAGGAGATATTTCAGTTTCAATTATATACTGACTTAATCTGAGTAATGAAACAAGGATGCAATTTCAGTATGTGAAATTTCATGTTCTCTGCTAGCTAGCACTGATAGATAACCTAGGTTAACATGGATTTGATTCAGGAGTGTAGGAAAGCTAAGGAATACTTCTGTTTTCTAGCTCAAGGCTAGTTTTGTTGCAAGATGAATGCTACAATTGTGCTTAGTCTGTATTATCTCAGCCAATTAATTGCGGAGTGGAGAGGACTAAAGGGTGAGAATGCATCTTAATGCCTCTCAGAGCAAGAAGAAAAGCTGCTACAGATGTTTCATTCTTCTCCTTTCCTGATGTGAAATGGGGGAAAATAGTGAAT
The DNA here is from genome assembly GCA_013398015.1 of Oreocharis arfaki. Taxonomy (NCBI): domain Eukaryota; kingdom Metazoa; phylum Chordata; class Aves; order Passeriformes; family Paramythiidae; genus Oreocharis; species Oreocharis arfaki. Next base: position 731,694 of record VZRR01010087.1, read on the forward strand.
ATCATAAAATGTTGCTACAGCCCAAATTTGTTGATGCCATTTTAACATCGCCTTTATCCTTTTTGACATTCAGGTAGTGGTGGCTTTGTTCTGTCATGCTGTTTTTGTTGCAGCTTGAAGTGTGAATGAAAATCGAGGTTTGTGTAGCACTGAATTTACACTGCTGGAAGCCCACCCTGCAGATCTCGTGCTTTGTGAGTTTGTGCAGAATTGGAGGGGAAAAATGACCATTGAATTTATTTGTCCCTCAATTGCACTGCTTGCTCAGGTACATAAAATTAAAGGGTTGGTAGGTTTTTCTGTGTTGTTTTTTTGTTTGTTTGTTTGTTGGCTGGTTTGGTTTTTTATAATTTCTAATTAAAAGGGATGTATTATATTTTTCCCCAAAAAAATTTAAAGATGGGAAGGCAAAGCATAAGACCTACAAAATCTGTTTAGTCATTAATGAATAAAAAATTAACCTGAGTGGTTTTGGGAACTTTAAAATTCTAGTTAGTCTTAGTTCTCAGGGACATATTTTTTCTTTATGATCTTTAGTGGAGTTAAGTATTTACTGGAATGTTTTTAATCATAGCTTTCACAACTGTTTTGTTGAAGGGTGCACTGTAAAGGCTGATTCAGTTATGTAAAACCAAAAAAACATAACTCACACCAAAACAAGCGGATTCTACTGAAAAAAGCAGAGTATGTTTACTGCGCAGCACTCTGCTCGCCTGCAGTAATGCTTCAGCCACTCAAAAATGATTAAGGATGAACAATACGATGTCCAGAAGCATCCATAACCCCAAAAAGCTCTGGCAGCAGGAACTGCTGGTGAGATGCAGCTCAGGGTGCTGCTGTCCCAGCCCACAGGTGCCTGGCAGTGAAAGATAAGTTCTGTGGCTGATGGTAACCAGCACTCGGCAGCAGCCAGGGCTGATTTTGCCTTGACATGTCAATGCAACGCTATAGGCTCTGTGCATGCAACAAGGAGGGAATTATCAGAAAAGGAGTCAGTGGTGGGGTGTTAGATTTCTTTATAAGTCACTAAATAAATGTAGATGCTAAAGCTTGAGTGCCTTGCCTGCTTTTCTGGTGCTCAGGTCTCAGGAGGAGTTAGCAGAACTTGAAAGATGTAGAGAAGAGGGACAATAATGTACTCATTTACTGGCTTCTTGTCTCTGTTAAAAGACTTACTTGTGTGTTCTCTCTTGATGGTTGTGGAAGGATACAGCTGCTGTAGATTATTAAAGTGGTAGGCAAATAGGTTAGACTTTGTTTTGGTGGCTAGCTTTGGTGTTAATTAAGTTTCTGATGCTTCATAATCTTCTCGGGAGCATTATCAAAAAGAGCTGTGTGCGTGTTTCCCTCACCTGCCAGTCAGCCGTGCTCTCAACCACCTCCACTATAGGAAGAAAATATATATTAACTCTTAATTTAACATTAAAATTAATGAATTAAACACACTGCAATGGGAAGTGAAGATTTCAACTAATAATTACATCTCTTGAAACTCAATAATTAAGCACTTAGTTGATAATAAATGAGACCCGATGCTACTTCACTTGGGGTGAGTAGGGTGAAAGGTTATAAAATTAGAACTGTAGAGCACGTTGGATGTAGGAGCATTTATGTGCTTCCAAATTCAACTTTACAGTGTTTTGGCTTGTGGAGACTAAAGTGAAAAACAGGAGCCCCTGCAGAATGTTGCTTGTAATGGCAATGGTCTCAGGAGAAATTTCAGAGTGCCTTATACTCTGTCTTCATGAAAGCATCTTTCCTTAGAGTTCCAAACTCCTTGTCTTCTCTTCCTTTTGCTCCTTTTTTTGCCATTAGCAAGAATTTGTATACTGGTTTATTGCACTAAGGCCATGTGTTCTTTAATGATAAACAGCCAGCCAACATGTTTCAACTTTTTAAACTTATTTTGTACCAACATAATAGTGTCAGTTGCAGGGGATTGAGCAGAAAAAACTGTTTCACTTAATAGGCAGTGAACTTAGATTTGTATCATGGATGTTGAACTTCTAAATTTGTGTTAAATTGAAGATCAGATGGGGATGCAACTAAATGTGACTTGAATGCGAGTCTAAGGCCAAGGATTTGTGAAATAGAAAAAATCATGTTTATATTAATCTGTAAAATATTGCAAACTATTCGTATAAATGTTAGGATATTGGATTTGACACCTCTGGTCAAACTGAGCCCTAACTTGGGTTTTGTTGACTGCAGTCTGATTTCTGAAGCTGCAGTAGCCTACTGAGAACCTCATTATCCAGCTCTTCCTTACCACAGTTCACTGACTCTTGGCTGTGCTGAAGCAGTGTGTGTGTAAATTAAAAAGCTATGTGTGATTTACCTAATTACTGGCATTGGAAAATGCTGCCCAGTAAAGCTGAGCAGTTTGTTGTTGTGTGCTGGTAGCAAACACAAGAAGATTTGCAGTGTGTGAACTTCTGACAGTGCCATGTCACAAACAGATGGAAAATTATTCTCCTTGCCTGAGAAAGAGAACAAGAGAAATCCTGTGAGGTAATCCATACACAAGGACAGAGCAGTGCACAGTGAGGGAACTGTTGCGAAGGCACTTTGCCTTCTCATGCCCATCCCCTTTCTGTTCTGGGAGACTGAATTAAAAGAAAGAAAGTAAGGAAATGTGACTTTAAAAATAAAGCATAATTTGGAATATATGGGTTTCTTTATGGAAGGAAATGTGGAGAGTAATGTTAATGTTTCATAGCCTGACTTTGTATGTCCACACAACAAGGACGTCAGAATTATAAATGAAGTAATGAATAAATTTTAAATTGCATGCCTTGAAAATATGCATGAGCTTAGAGTTAAAATAGCTTTTCTTATTTCCCTTGTTTCTATTCAATGTATTGTTTGACCTATTTCAATTCCTTGGAGAAAGAGCATCACTGCCAGTCAACCAACCTACTCATAAAGTAAAAATTCCTGGTAATTAGTATTTTTACATTAAAACGTTAAGTGTTTCCCCATATAACGAGAATAGTTCTTTTATTCCAGTAGATATCTCTCTCTAAGCCTGCAATACCTCGACGGCGACTATAAGAAGTGATTTATTAAACGTTGAAAACACAGTGCTGGGTAGTTCCTGTACACATTCAAAGAAATGGTAAATGGTCCAGAAAAGCTGTGAACCTTAGAGCACAGATGAGGCCTAGGCAGCCCCGGTGCCAGCACTGTTAGCCACCAGTGTCCTGCCCTCTGGAGCCTGTGCTTTCTCTTTGCTTACTAGAACAATGTATAAAATCTCACAAAACTCTCTTTCTAGAAGAACTTTCCTATGCCATGCTGTGTAAGGATGTGCAAATACAGGTTGTTACCCGTCTGTGATTGATGAAGTGTTGCTGCTCAGCCAGGACACTCACCAGCTACCATCAGTGATGAGGCTTTCTGTATCAATTCTACCATTTCTTTCTTTAGCAAGAGCGGGGCAAGGTAAAGCCCCTTGTGTGTTCTAAACAGAAATATTTGCCTTCAAGATCTACGGTTTCTGTCATTCCTTTACTCTCCTCTGGTCCTTGCATCTGAACTCCCACCCCCACACGATGTTTCACAGGCAGAAGGAGAAAGAAGACAGCTGTGAGCTAAGAAAGAAAAAAGATTTGGAGGACTGTTAATTGGTTTTTTTACTACATGTAACACTAATTGTAACACCACTTTTATGCTCACGTTGTAGCAATACTGAATTATTTAGGTCATTTAATTTTTTGTATTTTCTTCTTCTTGATTTGATTCACTAGATTTCATGTGAGGTGTTTTTTTTTTTTTTTAATTTCAGAGTGCTGGTGATTGCAGACATCACAGATGTGTGCTACATTTGCTTTCTTCTAGCATCTTTTAACCTACACGGAACTGTTCTGTTTTGGGGTGTCCCCCCTACAAGTTTTGCTTGCACATCTTGAAGTCTATTTTTCATTATTATTTTTTAAATTAATTTACTCCTTTGCTCTTATGCTGCAAAGTCGCTTAATTTAACAGTATTGCTGTTTCTCCATCTATTGGAGATTATTTCCTAGAGCTATTTTCACATCCCCAAAAGGGTGTCCCTTTTCGGTGCAGTGGTGCCACCCAGTCTCAAGGGCTTTTGGTGTCTCCAGAGATGTCAGTTTGCTGGGATGGGAGGGACTGCAGGGGTCAAGGAACAGGGAAACCCTGGTGTGGGTGATGGATCTGCTTCTGGCACCATCTCTAGTATGCTGCTTTTTCACTGGTTTCCTCTCTTAGTTTCTTTTAGANATCAAGGAACAGAGAAACCCTGGTATGGGTGATGGATCTGCTGCTTTTTCACTGATTTCCTCTCTTAGTTTCTTTTAGATCAATTAGTAAGTCCTGCTGAAGGATGACTGAATACACGTCTGATTGACAAAAGCACTCTGCACCTAGAGAGCCCATCAGAACTGTCAGAACTCAGTTCCAGAGTAATTCTTCGCTTTGAACGCTAAAACCTTTTAGAGTCTTAGTCACTCCTGTTTCTTTGGCTCCTAGACACAGAACTTCTGAAAGACCCTGGCCTTTTGTCTCTCACAGGGCTCTCTCCTGAGTCATTTCCCATTTGTTCAGCTCTCACCGGTTTCAGTTGGAGCAGCACAGGAGAATACAGCCTCTGATGTGCAAATTGCCCACACAGAGATGAATTTCAGTGGTGTTTATGGTCCAGTGTTTAAGTTCTGACAGATGTGATCAGATATTACATTTCAGACTGATACTGGCATTATTTCCTATTCTGCTTGTGAGTTTGTTGTGAGAAAGCATTAGGTGGGCATATTTTTGTACATTCTTTTTAGAAGTAATGCTTGGTTAGTTTGGTTTGGTTTTTTTCTTAAGTCTTGAAAGTAAAGGGATAATTTTGTATTTCAGAGTTTTTTGCATCAAGTAAATAACACATGATATTTGCTAATAACGCACTGCTAACTTGAAAATCCTTCCATATGTTTTTCAGGATATGTATTAATACTTGTGTATTGTAACTTCAAACTGCTGAAACGTTTAGAAAATATGAACAACAAGGTCACACTTAAAGAATTAATTTAGGAGTTGCTGACAAGGGAGCATGTGTGATTTTTTGGAGAGATGACTGTAATTTCTTCTTGTGGAGCTTGAGCTGTGTTTTCTCCACAGTTGTGCACGTGATGCTGTGCTCTGGTGAGATGAGAGAAAAGGCAGTCTGTGGATGTGGTGGTTTGTACAGACAGAGAAATGTTTCTCAGGAATGTGCTGGTTGAGTTAATATCACATGAGCTTTCTTATGTAATCCTCAGAAAGACATTGGAGCTGTCTCTGATACTTCCAGCTCCCCCCAGTCTGACTGGGAAGCCAACTGGTGTAAATGACATTGTTTTGATGCACTGGCTGCGTTGTCAATTTGTTGCTAAATTCTACTGATTTGTTCATTTGAACTCGAAGGATGAAAGAAAAGCTCCAACAAGTGCCATACCTGTAGCACAACTTTGGTTTATAGCACGATGCAAGCAAAGCTTGTAAAGTGTTGTTGGATTAAATAAAATTTCCTCTGGCACAAAAATGGCTAAGGGGAGTCTTCTTGAGTAATGGGCATCCAGAGCTCCATTACTTGTTTATACAAAACTGCCTCTCTATATGCAAAAAAAAAAAATACTGTTACTATTTTTAATTAAGCTTTTGGTTTTTATAATATATAAATATATGCAAAAGAGTTCAAGTAAGTTGAGAACAGAAGCCTGTTACTATTTTAAAAACATGAAGTTTTTTGTTTGTTTTGTTTTGTTGTTTGGGTTTTTTTTAAGCATTTATTACTAGAATTCTAAAATTTAATTATTCCAGCAGGCCCATGGCTAATGGCAGCTATTGTTCAGGTAGCACTGACAAAGCAAGATCTCGACTTGGCATTAAAAATGGCTATGTCTAGAATGTTTTCTTTGCAAATATCAGTTTAAGAAAGAGTTACGATCAGCTAAGGCTAAATCATAACAAACACTGAATATTTATGTTTTCCCTTCCTTCTCCCTTAATGCGTATCTTGCTAAGGCTTGGTATCATCTCCCCCTGCCCACCTCTTGTTTGCCCGGGGCAGGGAAAGGGAGGGACTCTCTCACTTCTGAGAAGGGAGGTGTTCCTTTCCAGCCCAATGTGTTTCATTGTCCTGGGCTTGGCGAACATTTCCCATGTAAATCGCCCTCTCTTTGTATGCTTTTGTTGTCAAGATTGTTGCTGTTACTGTTCCCTTTCTTTTCTCCTTGCTGTTTCCAGTAAATTGTTCTTACCTCGGCCTGTGATCCTTTCCTTTCGTGTTTCTGACTGGAGAGGGAATAGGAGAAGCACTAAGCTGGGAAATGCCATTCCTAAACCATGACGCTTCTAAAAGCAGGAATAAGAAGTGTAGGTTTTATGTTTTTTAAGGTTCAGTAAGTGAATAAACAAAATCATGTATAAACTATTCTGTGTGCAAGTTTCAGTTTTTGTGCAAGACTCTTTCTAGTTAGGGCTACCACACATAATTCTGAGAGATCGAGAGAGAAGCACTTGATGACCCTATAGGATGACCCTATAGGAACTTCAGGGAACTCTGATTATGCTGAACCATTGTAAATATTTTGCCATTGACTTCCCTGAACACAAAATTTAACTCCCTATATGCCATCCCTGTTAATTGACCTTTTATGCTGCATTCTTCATAGAATGCAGTAGTGATACAAAATTTTTTTTTTTTTTTTTTTGGTAACTGGTGTTGTATTGTCAGAGGAAATTCAGTTGCTTGTATCTGGCTTATTTTTTGCAGTGCATTTAGATATGAGATCAGGGATTTAAAATAAGCATCTTGCATTTTTTGGTGCCTTGGTAAGTAATGGTTCTCTGGGAAATGATCAGTTATACGTGGCTAAAAAGATAAAGGAAAAGCTAGTTTGCATGTTGATACTGAAAGCTGGTAATAAATGTGCAGCATTTTTAAAAAGTCTATCAGTGTGCAAGCTCTGGCATTAAAATGAACTGTCCTAATATTCTTGGAGGGGATGCACCAAGCATTTGCCTTACCTGTGTTAATGACTGCAGCTGCAGTTTGGGTGCCTGTCTACTTGTGAGGTCACAGAAGTTGTACAAGGCCTTTCCATCTCTTGTTCTCCTGGGTCATTTTTCTCCCTGCAGCAGCTAATGTTGTCTGCCTGGAAAAAATATTTATAGTGAGGGCCATGGAGTGTGGGTATCATTTAATGATAACCCAGGAAACTTGGTTTGTTCGAGGTGTAACCAGAAAAATCTGTTTCTGAAGCTGGAATGCTGCAGGACAAATGTGATGGATGGGAATGGCTGCTGCCGCAATCTGTGCAGGCACAGATGCCATGAATGCTGCTGTTTCCCAGGATATTTGAAATCTTGCATTCTTTCTTTTCCTGCATTTTTCCTTGGCAGTTACAGGTTTATCAATATCAGGGCATAGTGTTGGAAACACTGAAAGTGGTAGCCCTGAAGGAGCAAATAGCATTTCTAGTAACCATATCATGCCTTGAAGATCACTCAAAAAATTAGCTATAATGACCCATCCTGTACTGGCATAAATATGAAGAAATACATTAATGAGTCAAGAATACAAATTCACTAACCCTTTTTTAGACTGTTTTAGACCTAAACAAAATAAAATAATGTCTGTAAACTTCCTACTGATTTTTTTCAACCATCCCAAAGACTGCATTTTTTTTAAAAACCAACTCTATGCTCCTAAATGAAAGATCCTGAAGCCTTCCTTTGAAATGTGAATGGAATTCTGGTTCATTTGATTAAATGGTAACTGAGGATCGACAATGAGAGATCCATTTCTGAAGTACAGGGATCATGCGCAAACCTTTGCTGACGTAGTAAGGCAAGAAGAATAAGAACAAGAGTGCCTAGATTCCAACTTAGGTGGGAAGATTCTAGCAGAAATCAATATCCCCTGCTTTTTTTTCATGAAACACGTGGGCACGTGGCAATTAATAAAAATACCTTAAGGAATATACTTTGAATTCAGGGACATCTGAATGCTTAACAGAAATTCCCTTTCATTATCTGTAAACATTTGGGACTGTTACCACATTCGAAGACTAAAAATAAATGAAGGACCTGTACTATTCAATTTGAGTGCCTAGGTTTTATTAATTCTGTTAAAAATAATTAAAAAATTCAAACATCACAATACAATGGTGTTTATTTACCAGGCTTCTGAAGCTATGAAGGACAATCCCACCATGGAGAAGTCAATTCAGTATTTGGTTAGGAGTAAAATAAATCAAGAGACAACAGGATTTATTAGACAAATAATCAGGAAAACTCTGTAGTCTCTGCAGTGTTTTCTGCTGTTTTGTACTTTCTGCAGTTGTGTTTAGAACAAGTTTTTAGGTTTTGTTTTTATCAATAGTTAATTGAAGCTGTAGCAGAGTTTGTTTCATCACGAATGCAGCGTAAAATAACAGCAGGATTGTAACTTTTGTGAAACTGATGTACAGGATCTGTGAGTTATCTCCAGCAGAAAGTACCCAGCAGCTCTAGGGATACCTGGGATATCAGTTGGTAACAGAGCTTTGGAATGTTGCTGAATGACCTTAGAGCTCAGAACTCCTCATCTCTGCAGCCCAGAGATCTGTGCTCAGCTCAGCTGGACATAGTGTCCACATGCATCAACCTGCTTAGACTGGCACAAATATTCCCAAACCAGAAAAGGTTCTAATTGAAGAGTGACTCGTAATGAGATTATTAATGAAAAAAAAAAGTTACTAATTCTTGAATGCTTTTCAACATTAGGAGTGCAGTCCATAAGGAGCTGCCAGCGTCATTGTTACCTACAACTGTTGTACTTAATTTGAAGGGTGAGGGACAGAACCCAAAACATAAAACAAAAGCTTGAGATTGTGCCCAAGTGGAGGAAATTAACTATTGCAATTTACACCTATTTATAAATAAAACACAAGGGTTGATTAATATTAAACAGAGGAATAATTAAAATAAAGCAGAACAAAACTTCTGAAGAATATATTTTAATTTAAAACTTTAAAATGCTGACCTTGACAAGGCATTCTTGATTTAATTACGGTGGAAGAGGAGTCTCGTGCACTTCAAAAGCCGTGCTCTGAGAATTCATTGCTTCACTGCCCCAGCCACGCTTTGTGATGGTGCTGATCTCCCTTGGTTTGCTCTCGTCCTTTGGGAACACCTCAGATTCCTTTGGGGTGTGTGTTTCAGCTGCCTTCATAAGAGCGTTGGCACAGATTGTTTCTTCAGAGCAGGCTGACAAATGCAAGTGTTCTGTTCACTGAAGCTGGATCAAGCTGAGTTTTTGCTCATCAGACAGTTTTACTTACCTTTTGTAATTGTCACAAGTGCTCTCAAATAACATTACCTTCAGTTTTCCTTATTTATAAAGGGTGGCAATATAACTGATTACTCAGGTTTATATTCATTTTTTGTCTAATCAAGTTTTATATGGTGATTTAAGTGCTCCTGGGTAAAACTGACCTTAAGCAGTAGCTGGGCTACCTTTTTTCTATGTGAGGATATTTTTTTTACAGACAAGCTGATCATTTTTGAAATGTCAACAGTGAGATGCTAGTCACTGTTCGCATCTATAAACATCTTATATTGTCTCCAAAATTCAACTTGATTGATTTCAGTTCAAGGTTTGCTTGCAATCATTAAAAACATAGTTTCTGTTTAGCCTTCAAATTTTGTAAGTGCTGCTACAGGGGACAATGGGATGGCCTTTTGTTCTGAATCTGTAAAAACATCTGAGGAGAGACTGTTAGCATTTATTCCTGGGATTTTTTTTCTCTCCACTGAAAACACTACAATATTTTCTCTCTGGAGAGGAAAAACAAAAAAGTGTTGCATACAAAGAATAGGGCATAGATTTTTGTTTTATTTTCAAATATATTTTATTAATCTTCTGTCATTTAGTCTGTATGTAAGAAAAAGTTGTAGCACTGTTTTATTTAAAATATACGGAGAACAAAACACTTACTTTGAAAGATTTTTGAGATTATCTGAATTTTCTTGCAGAACTGTAGTTACAGGTGTCCTGTAGTTCAGTGTTTTGGTTTTCAACTTTGGTGTTAGCTTGGTGGATATTTACCTTGTTATGAGCAAAAAGCAAGTTAAAGTGTTTGTGTAAGTTTGAGTTTGCAAGGTTCTGTGCCTATTGAGCACTGCTTCATTTCTTTGACAGCAGGTAACTTCACATTTTGTGATAGGCAGTATGGTATACAGTGAAATGTTCTCTTACTACTTCACTATATATCAGATCCTGCAAAGTGATTAGGAATTTAAACCTTTTGAATTGAGATTGAATATGAAGATTGAACCATGGCTCTGTGGACATCATAATCTACTTTGAAAATCACACTTCATTAGACAAAACCTTGTATTAGTGAAGAAAATTAAAATGTGTCAGTCAGGCATCTTCCTCTGAAAATTTCACTTTATTGTTGATTAATCCAACTGGACTGGGAAGGTTAAAGAGATTTATTAGAAGACAGGAATGATAGCTTACCCTGACACACTGTCAGCCTATTCTAAATCTAATTATCTAACTAAATATTACAAAGGTGCAGCCAACAGTTCTACCTGTAATCAAGCCTTAAACTCTGTTTCGGGGGTGGACCTATAGACACCTAGAGATGGTCTGTGTGAAATGACACGATCTCTGGTACATTGCTTGTGTTTAAATTTTAGGCTGGTTTTTGTGACTGGTGAGTCAAATTAGGATTGGCCTTGGCTATTTGGCTTTTTTTTTTTCTTTTCCATTGTAGCGGGTTTTATTTGGGTTTTTTGGATTGACACTACATTAACTACTTTTGCTTGGGTTTTTTTTATGAAAAAAAGTTTGTATCTTATTTCAAACTGCGTTTCGGTGAATTAATATGAAAATACTGCTCTGGTTAAAGGACACAAAGTAGATGTCCCTTCACTTTAGAAGGGAAACTTTGGAAATGGGAAGTGGTTGAGATTATACTCCAGCCTTGCTGCAGGCTGGTTTGTTTTTCTGCAGGTGTTTCTTGGGAACCTTTTAAGAAACCTGATTGCAAATAATACTGCAGTCACCCGGAGGTTTGCGTGCCCTGGGCTTTCCTTTTCTTTCAGTCTGTGTTTGATGCTTCTGAGACCAGTATGATCAAATTTATTTAACAAGTGTACTGTAAGAATATCCAACATTTATCCTTACAGCATTTCTTCCCTTTCCTTGTTTGCTCCACAGACACTACAACGTATTCCACGGAGCGATCTGAGCACTTTAAGCCATGCAAAGACAAGGACCTTGCATATTGCCTCAACGAAGGGGAATGCTTTGTGATCGAAACCCTAACGGGATCCCACAAACACTGCCGGTAAGTCACTTGCCAAGAAATTCCAAAAAAGTCTTCTGTCTGAGGGAGGAAGCATTAGAAAAAAAATAGGCATTTGGATGTAGAATATTGGCAAGCAATGGAATTTTTCCTCCAATCCGACTGCGTCCCTCACAGCTGGTGGGTTTCTGACTAGTCTGTAATAATTATAGATAGAAAAATGTAAATACAAGGAGCAACACTTTGATCTTCTCATAGGTAAAACAAATCTTCAATATTCTATTTTCCAATCATACCAACACATAAGGATTAACGTTTCATTTTGTTGGGTTTTTTTACATGTAAAATCATATGTTCCCCTACATGCCAGAAGCATTCCTTTATTTTGAGTACTCCAAGTAGAGTATTTGACAATAGCTGTGTGTACTGTTAATTGAGAGAGAGAAAGGGCTCTCTTCCTTTGGGAAGAAAGGAAGGGCTTAATTCATTTAAGAATTAAGGTTTCTTAAGTTTAATTACTGAAAGATAAAATGGACTATTATACCCTTCTGAACCTGCTCTATAACTGTTGTACATTTTTATACTCCTGGATTTCTGCTATTATACAAGGCCATCTGAAATGTATTGAAAAGAAAACCACATCACTCAATATGATAATAATCATTATTATATGTATACTCACAGTGGCCAAAGGAGTGGTCTGCAAAAGGAATACTGCAATATCTTCCTAAAGATGAGAATTTTAACACTCACACCCACCAGACCTCCAATTATTTAAACAATCTCTTTAACAGAAGTACAGGTTTTCATTTTGGACTACCTGTGATGTTCTGATTTTCTCCTAAGATACTGTATATGGCATACAAAAGCTGTATCTAAGACACTTATATCCCCAAATTCTTATCTGAACCTCTAAATGTATGGATAACTGTAACATAAATAATAAAAAGTGCCAAAGACAGATGATTTCCTGAAGGATTTGGGGCTTGAGCCGCTAAATCCCACTGAAAGTAGAAAAAAAAGGCACATGTCCCTGGCTTGAAAATGGAAATTTATGAATATAAAGACTGATGCGATTCTGCTTATCGTTAGAAGACTATTTCTGAGATTTTCACTTTTTTATACAATGCTGGTGATTTTTCCAATTCAGTTGTGTATGGTTCAGTGATCATTCATTTCCCTTCTTTATTTTATGTTTTTGTATGGCATGCTTAAATTAAATATTATGAGTCATTTATTGTGGAAAATTGATGTCTTTTTCTGCTTCCATCATAATACTACACAGGTGGTTTTTTTTTTTTTCTCAAAGCAGATGAGGTTTTTGATCTTTCTTAGAAATGTCATGATCTTAAGGGAATTACATCACTCGAATATCTAAGTGTTTTCCATTGTCAGAATAGTCATACTGAACAAGAATTATACAAAATAGCAGAGAAAAATGGATAGATATGAGAATTTTTAATTTGGCTGGTAAATTTAGTAGCTAATTTCTTTGAACAGACTGGTTTTGTAAACTGTATGGATTACCTTTTTAAATATCTGCAGGAGATATCTCATAAGAGCTGCATTCTTTTGTTTTGTTTGTTTGTTTGACTTTCAGGGTATTTCCCATTGCCTGCCTTTGCCAAATTCTCATTTATTTCCTGTGATTCTGATAGTGCAGCCTGACTAATGGTTAGCAGCTTTTCCATCCGAGCTTTTCCCTGTTCACTCAACAAGCCAGAATGCTGACTTTCCATTCTTTCCAGCAGAGGGAAATTCTTTCATCACCTTCCTTGTGTTATCCTTTCCTAGGGGAGCACCAGTATCTCTGTGAGGCTGTTGGCTCCCTTGTGTGTGAGATTTTTTGTTGCTTGTTCAAGTTCCAGGCACTGGCACGTTCTCTGGGAATTAAACATCTTTTTTATGGTGGGTACTTTGAATGGTGCAACACGAAAAATCCTGTGTAAGGCAACAATATTCATATAGCAAAACAAGACTCATTTTAAAATTAAAAGTGTGATTAGTTGTAACACTTTGTTTACATTTGTAACGTTTGTAACACTTTGTAACATTTTGTAAGGACCTTCAACACTGCGAGCAGCAACTTGTTCAGAATCACTTTTATACAGATATGTTTGTCAATAATGGAGGGAAACCTTTAAATTTGACCCTTAAATGCTGTATCTGTACCTTGGTAACAGACTCTGTGTGTCTTTGTCAGGGTCAGCGCTGTAATGAGTGGGATGCAGGTGTTTTTCTGCCTGGAGCATATAACAGTGCTCAGAAATAATAGCCAGAATGTACACAGACAGGAAAATGCAATATGGATGTACCATATTTGTCCTCTAACTAGTAAAAAAGTAAATTTTTACCAGGGTTATGGAATTCCCGTTGCGATCAAGAAGAATCATTTGAATACGGAATTATGAAGACTTAAAATGGTACTTTGTTCTTAGAATCAGGCTGCATTGTATGTTCTCGTTGTGAGAGTGATTTTGCAACTGTTCTGGGAGCAGAGCAGCAATTCACTGAAATGGGAACTTGCCACGTGGAACAGCTGCAGATAGAGGACCTTGATGGAACAAAAAACTTTTATCCCACTTGGTCAGGTTTGAAAGGTGTTAATAGATGATACTCTTAGGGAGTTGTGCAGTTGTTCTTGTTGTATGTACATGTCTAAGGATAAATACGCTAATTTTGAAAGGGAAAAACATTTGATAGCAATTAATAAATATTTGAGTTACACCTTGGACCTCTTCTGTATCCTCATGACCATCCTGGCAATGCCAGCTGGCTCAGCTGGCAGCTCAAGCACCTTTCAGTTTATAAACCCCATCATGCTGGTGTTGGGAAGTCGACACGTGCCCGTCTTCTGCCTGCAGCTGTCGGGGTGACACTGGCACCGGGATGTCGTGGAGCACTGCCTCTCACTCATTCCTGTTTGTGGGAGTCCTGCCCTGCCTACTTGGAACTCATTACTGTGGAGAGTGAGATTAACCTTGGCACCCTTGGCCAAGGGCAGGGGGGGAGGCTGTGTTGCAGGAGGCCACTGGGAACACAGGAGATGAGGAGGTCAGAAGGAGGCCTGATCATGCATCGTCCATTCCTATTCACCTGCAGAGGAGGTGTCCTGAAGTCAAGGGATTTTTAATTTTTTTAAAATTTAATTATTTTTTTTCTAAATTTAATTTAAATTTCATAGTGCAATTTCTAGTCAAACTTCTACATTTTACTCACTGCCTCTTGGTGAAAAATTGCCTGGGATGTAAACTGGCAAGAGTTCTCCCGCGTGGTTAGGTAACAAACAAGACACACTGGATGTTTTGTGCTATTTTAAAGCTGTGACTTCAGTGTTTATTTTTGTGAATGGTTTAACATGAGCTTGTTTTAAGGATAGGGTAGGTCATCAGTAGGGAAACTTCATATTTAGCTTCTCCATATGCTTAAATTTTTTCAGTGTTGCCACCTTGAGAATTTAAGCTGAATGGTGAGGGTGACTTAATTTGTAATTTACACAAAACAAATCAAGTACAAAGTCAACACTGACACATCAGTGTTTAACAGGGTATTATATAACCCAGGCTTTAAAAAGACCTGCTCGGGTTTTCTTTGTACAATTTTATTTAAAAGACCTCATCTCAAGTCATTCTGGGTTTCTTTGGAGTTCGGCTTGTGGTGGTGTGGGTTTTGGGCTTTTTTTGTGACTCTTTCTACAATATTTTTTTCCTTTTTAGTCCCTGCATTTTCTTTAGATAACCCATTTAGGACTGGAAAACACTGGATAAGTAAGTGGCTAAAACTTTTGAGGGGAGAAGAGGGACTGTACTTTTAAACTTCTCCTCTGAAAGAAGCCATTAAAACTATCGTGTATGCACAGGAAGTCTTGGCATTGGCGATGAACTCTGATGTACTCTTTATAGATTTGAGTATGTTGGATGAGATATTCCTTTCATCCTGTCTTCCTGTCCTTCATCTCTCCTTCATGAAGCAAGCAATAGAAAGCCTGAATAAGTTTTCTATCAGTGGAGAGTGAAAGGATAGACTCACAAATGTACAGTAAACAAAACATCGTTTCCAGTTGATCAAATTACAGCGGGTTATACATCAGGATCCGAAGTGTGCCACTGTGGTTACAATCCCAGAGTTTTCAGATTTTCTTGGACAATCTGGATTTGATGCTTTCATGCTGTTCTGGTGAATTTTGAGCTTGGTGATCTTGCTCATTTTTATGCATAAATTTTCCATTTTTACATTTAGTTGATTAAAAAATTATACCAGCCTTTCTCAGCTTTGTTTAAAATCTGTCACGAGACCAGAAGGATTGAATCCCCATTTAATGAAAATCCAGTTTGGATAAATGTTTATGTACTGTCGGGTTTTATTGTCAGTCTTCTGCATAATAGTAGCTGTAATCCAGGCATAGCCCTTGCTGTCAGCAAAAGCAGGAGAAAGGGATCAAACAGATGGGACTTCAGAACAGTTCTGAGTGTGGCATATGATACGTGCACTTAACCATAAGTTAAAAATCTAAAAAGCTAAGAATATAATTTCCCCGATTTAGTTACATGGCTTGTTTTCTAGGCTTTGGCAGTCTGACCTAGGTGTTTTAAAATACCAGCTACTCCATTTTGTGCATTCCCCCATCTTGTATTATGCTGACGCTTTTCCAGAATGCTTCCAACATGTAAATAAAGCAAGCCCAGGAAATTATTCATTGTTAAGTAGCATTGAAGACATAAAAAAAATTTCACTGATGTCACAATATTGCAAGCGTAGTTTCATCAAAAGTAATCCACTGTATTGAGATGACAATATAACATACAGCTACAAACTTTTTAAGGAGAAAGAAGGCTATGCTTGGAATTTAGGATATTTTCCATGTCAAGGGCAATCAGCGGAGCTCCTGTTGTGAAAATTGTCTCATGAGCATTGCTGTAGCACATATCTGGATTGTATTTGTGTGGTTGCACACACCATTCTCTGGAATGCCTCCGCCTTTACTTTTGTGTTTACTTTGGAAAACCTGGAGCGAAGTTGAAATACAAAGTTAGGTATCTGTAAGCTGTTGTTAAGCAGCTCTTTAGTAACTTTTAATATAGATACCCCATTGTATTATTACTCCATCCCCTGTGTATGCAGCACTGCTCTCTCAGCTTGTGCTTGCTTTCAGCACTGTGATTGCTTCTTTAGCTCAAATGGAATGGCTGGTGTGCCTGAAGTATTGTGACTGTGTGATCCTTTTCAAAACTCAACCTATAAGAAGTCAGGAAGCTGAAATTCCAGCCAAGAAGTCTGTTACAGGGAGTGCACATCCCCAGGGTAGCATCAGTTTGCCCATGTTCATTTACTCAGGGTAGTGCTAGTAAACAATAAATAAATGAAAACGTTTGTTGCCTTAAGTAGTGTTAATATCATCTACAATGTGACTGCTTCTCCCTTTTTCTATTGGAAACTATCATGCTTTTCTTGTATGATTTTATGTATTTCTTTTCCTTCCTAAAACAAACAGAAAATCCCCAAACAAGTACCAAACCAGAAAACACTCCCCAAACCCAAAGCATTTCTGTGCATTCTCTTTCAAGCTCCTGCCCATTGACATAACAGGAAGAGGTTGCATGGCTTTGCTGTCACATGCCTGGTTTCTTGTTTTAAACCTTTTTAGATATGAACTCTAAAGAAAAATAGTTTTTAAACCTTAAGGTGAAATGGTGTAAAGTCCAAGATAACTGTAGGACTCTTGCTTGTTACCTAGGTATTCTTGTTACTTAGATATCCCAAGTCTTTTCATATTACCCAATCTTGCATAACTGTTGTCATTTTGTCTGAATTTTTTTGCAATCAACATATAAGCCTTGATTTCTTTTAATTGGATGCAGTTAATCAGAATAAAAACTAAATTAATTGGTCCAAATACCAAATTTCACCTATATAAAATCAGTACTTTTTCAGTTATCCCTATTCTTTTTCTAGCAGTACTCTGAAATTAAGCCCCTTCAAGTCTGGTATTATGGTATATGAATTCAGTAAATAACAAACAGGTTTTTAAATGTAAATTGAGTCTTTTAACATCCTCCCCAGATGCAATAGTACAGGAACATATTATATGATATTCACATGAAACACAAGAACATCTGATTCATGCTTTCATAATTTAACATTCAGAAGATACAGGCTCTTGAGAAATCTTCTTGTCAAAGTACTTTAATTGTTGATTAATTTTGACAGTATCAACACTCCATTTTACACTTCTTTTTATTTACAGATTTTCCCCCAGATTATTGCAGGCAGCTTCTGCTGTAACTTCTGTGGCGGAAAATACTTTCAGCTTGCAGAATACATATGCCAATTTAAGAGTCTTGTGAAATCCAGTTACTTTCAAATATCTGCAAAACTAAGTGTTTTACTGCAGTAGTGTAATAGTTTGCATTTCAAATGCCATGACAGATATTTCCCTTGATGTGTTTACAGAAGTTCACCCTTCAGCACACGCTTGAGTTTTTGGGTGCTGTGGTACACCAGTGTTTGTTATGGTTGTTGGTGTTCACGTGGTATCGTTCCTTCAAGCAGCTCTGTGCACCAGAGGTCACTGGCAAAACATCTATTATCCATTTATCCCTCTAGAACATCTTCTGAAAACAGTTTTGTGTTAGTCTCATTGTTTGGGGGAGGATAAATTAATTTAATGGTAGAAAGAAATACAGAATGAAACAAAGCTTTGTATTTAATGACAGTTTTAAGTTTCTATAGCCTGTGTTCACAGTATTTCAGGTTTTATTTGCTTTCTGCTGAGCACCTTAAGCTACATTTTCTAATGCTTTTCCTTCAAAAAAAAAAAATCATTACTAACCAGTGTGATTGCCTGGCTCCATTTTTGTCTTTTGAAGTCATGAAATTTACACACTTGCTTAAGGTTATGGTGAAGATGCATTTTTCCAGTGGGAACAATGAAGTAAAATTCTAATACTGTCCAGATAAAAAGCATGCCCAGATAATTAAATTACACTCCAATTTAACAATTCACCTATCATTCATTCGATTTAAGCAAATATCCATAAAAGCAAAATGTAATTCTTAGTCCATTCTGTCTTGTTTGAAACCTTATTCAAATGGATATTTTTAAAAGACTTTGAGGAAAAAGAGGAAATAAAGGAGGAATTGTGTAGATGTGCATCCAAAGTTAATGTTGATGCTTAAGACAATGTGTATGTTTTAAACCTGTGTCAGCATGCAATGCTGAAAAAACTTGGAATTAATTTGTCTTTCCCAGAATACTAAAGACTAATGTAAATCCATTTTCAGTTAAGGTAAAGTATAGGAAAACATAATTACATGTTTAGCACATCCTCCTGCCTACTTTTTTTCTTTTTTAAAGCCACACATCTGTAGTTCAGAGCTAATAGCATCAAATGAGCAGTGTTAATTCTTTCATTTATGTACGTACAGTTACTTCCCAGACATGAGAGATATGTATCCTTTTTTAGAACAACTAGTAATGTGAGTGAAACAAAAATATTTCTGGAAGCTATAAGTAAACTGTCATCTCTTTCTGGAGTTCTGAAAGAGAAAGAGGCCAAATTCAGCTCCCTTTGGATTTGGCAAGATCCCTTCAGCTGGTTGAATCAAGAGTTGGGCTATAACCTTGGATTTCGGTAGGGAGAAGTGAGAAATGTAGTTGCCAGCTCAGCAACTGAGGTGGCTTTTTCTTGAGGCTGCTAATAATGCTTGGATTTCTTGATTTGGCACTTAAGTGGGGTATTAGGAAGCATTTATTCCCATGTCTCAATATCAAGAATACTTAAAGCTGGTGGAACTTGTCAGTTTTATCACCACCTTTTCTTGCGCCTGCACGTGTTTCTGGAGCCGTGTCTTGCCATCATAGTTTAGCAAGGCATCCTGGTTGTATAGCACATCTCTGCTTGTAGAGATGAGTCAAATCCATTCTATACCAAATACAAACTTCTATTAAGAAAATTGATCTGTTAATAGAATAAACTGCCTCTAAACTGCCTCCTCTTTCCTAATTATAAAGGAAAATAAAGTTGTGACATGTACAGAAAGCTATTACTCAGTACATGGTGTCTGAACCTAAATACAAGATGAAGAGGTATATCCTGAAAATTGGAAAAACACAAATTACTTAAGTCCTTCTGCTGCAAACAATGTTTTGTCAAATTATAAGAATTGGGGTTTTTTTCCCCCTTATTTTCCAAGACCTCAGTGGAAAAAGGTTTTTACAGTTTTTCTAGTACACACAAAACATTTGTAGAAAAAGAAACCATACCTTAAAATGTATGGGTGCAAATACTGATGGCATATATTGCATCTGTCTTGAAGCTAACATATGCAAATATTCTGCCATCAAACTCTGCTTTTAAATTAACTTGGAAATGAGTTAGGCTTGTTGTTGTTCTTACCTCCCTTAGGCAAGAAAGAATTTGTGAAGTGCATAATGCAGACATCTGAAATCTCTCATTTAAATTCTCATCCCTGCCAGTGTCTTAAGTACACTGAAAGCAATAGCATTTCCAATCTAATCCTATCTGCAGACATTCTCCCAGAAGATCTGCTGGGAAAAAAAGCTCACTAGAAGAAGAAATAAGCTCTGGACAATTGAGTCCTTTAAATAGAAATATATGCCAACTATATCAAAATGCTAAATACCAGAACTTTAATCCACCAGCACTCTAGATTCATCTAAATGAGAAGAACAAACAAACCCAACCACTTGTTTCCTCTATCCTTGACTGCTAAAAAAGCCCTTCCTGCTATCTGAAGATGGGAAGAGAGGCAAAAGTGTGTAGATCCTGTAATGTTATGGAAACTGGGGCATCTGAGATTACACAGGCAGGTAAACTCTTTTATATGGGTTTTATTGACTAGATAAATATTCTGGTTCTTATCCTGTACCCATTAATGTAGTGTTTAGGAGCAAATGGGTTGTTTGAATTTTAAACATATTCCTTGAAGTTATTCCAGTGCAGAGGGGTGAACTCTTGAGGCAAACTGCCAACAGTGTATAATAAGAAGCAGCTTTAGATAGTTTCTTCAGAGATAATGCCAGAAGCTTGTAATGAAACACCCTTTGGGCTGTGTTTGTGCCTCATCAGCCACTTTGTTCGGTAGAAAACTGCAGTTTTCACAAGAATTGTGCTGTTGAGGAGCCACTGTCAGAAGCTGAGAGTAATGACTGCGCTCTTACGTGGATCAGCACGCAAGTCTGAGGTCAAACTCCAGGCACTTAAGATAGTTATAATGTCCCAATGATATCTTGTTAATTAATTCAATTCAAAGGAGATATGACAGGGGAATGCAAAGCCAGAGGCTGTGTCTGGAATTGCTTCTGGAAGGGAAGCATCTGCTATAAAGCTATGTAAGTTTATAAATTTTGCATCAGGTGCTGCATATTTCTTAGAAAAGAGCAGTACTTGAGTTTTTGGTGAATGTATATGATCTTTGCAGCAAGATTTTTGTCTGAACCTTTCCTCTCTTACGAGGCTTTATCCTGACTTCACGAGGCAGTTTTATTTTGTTTTTTAAAAGCATCTTACAAAAAAAAAACCCAGAAAATAATACTTTTTTGTTTGCTAGTTTATGTTAAAAGTTTATAGAGGACGTTTGGGGGGGAACATTTAGAAATGAAGTATAGCCTTAGTTTGATCTTACTATTCTCAGGAAGATCACCACACACCGCCTACATTACTTTGGTCTCATTTCACACAGAAATATGTGGGGTTTTTCTCTCCCTCCCCCCCCTTTTTTTTTTGTTATTTCAGAGAATAGAATAGAATAATAAATACAATATCTGCAGTGACAGGGGGCCGAAGTTGATGGGATCACTCGGGCAGACTCTTTGGTGTTGCAGAATGGAACTTTGCATGGGAGCTACACTTGAGTCAGGCTCCCCTTTACTTCCTTTACTTTCTTTTCATTTCTCTTCTATCTGTAGGTCCCCTCTAACACTGTTCAGCTGGTAGTGAGGTTCTGACTTTCAGGGTCCGCTCCCATCAGCAGTCGGAAGGAGGGCATTTTAAACTCCACATATGATGTCTGTCCTGGATGGGGCATTCCTAGTGGACTGCCTTCTGGAGGAATTTTCAAGTTGCTGCTTAGATTTCTCACTGTGACTGGAGCTCTCAGTAGAGTTTGTGAGGATGACCAAGTCCTAAAAATTGAGTTTTTTGTTAATCTTACTAGGGAAATACTAGTAAAAGCCTGAAATGGACTTTAACCACCCACTCCCTTCAATAGGAAAAGCTTATTTCAAACATCATCTTAACAGATTCATAAGGAGAGGTGGGTAACATACCAGGATAATGTTTTGGTTGCTGGCTGAGGGGTATGGTTAAGGCAGCAGAGTGACTGTGTGCTGATTGTCTTTGAGGATTCCAGAGGAAAAGATGGGACGTGAGAACTTTGAGTTAATATAGACAGACCATGGGAAAATAAAATCATAATTTGATGGATTTGTAAAGCAGCAACAATTAAATAAGACTAGCTACCTAAATACAAAGGGTTTTGTATTCAAGCACCATCAAAGTCTTTGTGGACTGAGGAAAATTACATGGAAGGGAATGTTGTTCATAATATGTGGTGCTGCTTTCATGCTAAATTGCTGCTGTGTCCATGTGACTTGCTAACTCAAAACTAGTGCAGAAAACATTGGGACTTAATGTTGCTGCATTGTCCGGGGTCTGCATAGCATTTTGTCCTATTTAGAACAATGGTCCTTTTGTTTTGTAAAGCATTCAGCATGTTATAAAAGCTACCAGCTCTGTGCACTAAATCAATTCCTATGAGGGAGCAGCAGCAGAACTTGGTATTGTAGCTGCTCTGGCAGTGGCAGTGTGAGGTACTGATCTTGTGAGATACAGAAAGGCTTTGCCAAAGTGGACTCAGAAAGCAGAGCATTATTTCCATGTTGGAGTATTGGTTCCAACTATACGAGATGTTGACAGAAAGGACTGTAGTAGTTTTACTTTTCTCTGTTACTTTGGCCATTTTGATCATTCCATTAGGGGAAGAGATGTTTGTCTCATTGTGGGTATCTGTAGAGATGATAAGTAAATACTAAGGGGTTTATTAATTGTTTTTAGGAGTGGGGCTGAGGGTTTACCTCCATGTATTGGAACTTCAAAACTGTCTTGGAACCAGGAGTCTCTGACTTTATAAAACAAATTTCCATCAAAAAACATGGATTTCCTGAAATTCAGAAGGGAAACAGCAGCAACAAGAAGAATTTGATGTGATTTTTTTATGTATCTACAGCTCTAGAGTAAAAACATCCCAAAGCAAGAAGCAAAGATGCTCTCTTTTGGAAAGAACCAGCCAGTTCTCGTAGCAGTGGTTTTAAAATGCTTGCTCTTGTAAATCCCTGAACAATCTGTGTTTGAATAATAATGAGTTACAGCAGTGGAAATGTTTGGTACACTGCAGTCACTATAAAGATTTTTATATCTACCTCATTTTTGCAGGTAGTGCACAGTAGAATATTTCCTAATAGAAGAAAATGGATGAGATAGTGGCAATATATGCAACATGTTAGCAGAAAATAGATTGTATGAATTTTAAATAAAGTACAAAGTTAATTCATTATGCATGATGGATAACTATAATATTATTTGCCAGGATGGAATTTCTAGTAAATCTTATTATATACTGAAGTTTTGGCATCAAGATGTTTGTGCTCTGGTCCAGAGTGACTTGCTTTCTTTGTGTAGTTTGATTTATTCACGATGTAAACATAAATCAGAAAACAAGGTGCTGCATATTGACAGAACTGGAAGATATTTTTTTTTTTAATATTGTTGCAGAATATGCAGAAATGTTGTGGTTTGTTGGGTTAGATAAAAGGAAGACACTGCTGTGTCTGTAGCTGCCTCTGGTAATTTTTTCATGGTTTTCAAAGATAAGTTTCTCTGTTCTAGATTTTGTTTTCCCACAGTTCAATAATCTGTAATCGCACCACGCATTTGATGAAACCACACAGATCTCTCAGTCATCCCAAGTGCATTCATTCTGTTTCAATGTTCATTTTGGCTTTCTTGTCTGGCATTTTGTCATAGATGTCTAGCAGTAATCTGAGGCTCACCACAGCATAAACAGAGTTGCTCTTAATCTTTTAATTATTTGTTCAGTGAAATCCCTTTCTGAACTAGATCCTGGCTGTATATCCTTAGAGCCATAGTGTTCCTAGGATCTTACTGGGAAAATGGTCACTGTAACCCAGGCATTGAAGTTTCACCCCCAAATACTTCTCATCCTGTGTTCATGCTGCATAGCAGGGAACTGTGTTCTACTCCTCTCTTGGTGAAAGTCCTTGTTGGGCAAAAGTATTTTCTCCAGTAGAGAAAATTAATCAAGATTCCCACCCCCACCCCTCTGTCCAAGTGCTTTTACTGTGTGAGCTCGAAGCTGACTGGCACAAAAGCTGTGTTCCCCCAGTTATCTCCTGATCATTTCCTGTCAGGCCAACAGGCTGTCCAAGCATGAGAAAGCTGACATTTAAAATAATCACAATCTGACATAAATTCTTATGTAGGGGTTATATTGCTTTTTGATTTGCTGAGTGCCATAATTATTAAATTATGCTGGGGATTAGCTGCTGGTCTTTGTCCTGCCTATCAAAAATGGTTGAGCTCTCTGAAAATATAACTGCAAAGCCAATAAGTGGGAAAAAAAATATGGTAAGTGAAGACAGTGTAGCTCTAAGGAATAAAACAATGTGTATATTTAAAACAGAAAAATTAGATATAGACATATATACACACGTATGCATTTATATGTGTGTATGAAAAGGGTCAATCTCATCTCTTCCATGATAAGTAGCAAATGATAGACTTTCGCAGTAATAAACTGGAAAAAACCATCATTACTTAGCAAGGAGGTGAATTATGTACAGGATTTAAATTTTAAATTACAGACACATGCTCTTCAGAGTGTCAGACTCTTATACAGAAAGGGGTTTTTTGTGGTGGTGTAAACAGAAGCTAGAAAACCTTACATTTTCTTCTGGAAACTTTGAGGAATTGTTTCTTTATCTATGCATCTTTGTTTATATTTTTGTCCCCTTTCTATAATCACAAATGCCTTGCAAATTTGTTGCTCTGTGTATAGTTACTGAAAGGCCTCAATACTTCAAAAGCATTACAGGGGAAAGTAGGAATGGATAAAATTGACTGTGATCAAGTAGGGATGATAAAGGGGTCTTCTCTTATATTTTCTCTTGTTACTGCTATAATTTGTTTTTGCTTAGGAATTAGGTGGTGTAACCTGAAAATGATTATCATGGTAATTCTGGGACACAGTTTTTAGGTGTAGAGAGAACTGCAGCATTACATGATAGAATGAGCTTACATCATTTGGAAGAAAACATGGATTCGTGCTTCATGAATCTTTGTTCCCAAAAGGATCAGAGGTACATAATTATGTAGTAGAAAAGAAAAACTACAGTCTCAGCCTTTTACTACTGGAAAATGTTTGCAGAGTAGCCAGGAGGAAGGCTTAGTGTGTGTTAGTGGGCAGAATTCCAGATAAGCTTTTCCAATACTGCTTGCCTTGAAATTCAGCTGTTCCCTATAGGGAAAAACCAGCAAGATTGTAGTACCCATCAGTTGGTTTCACTACCTAAATCTGTTGCCGTTTCTGAAAACAGGCAAGTAATATGTGGAAAACAAATGTAGAGTTTTTTCCCCTTTGTAAATAAAATGTAAAATGGGGCTTTTATCGAGTAAGTGTTGTACAAGCTATAGAACTGTTAAAAACCTGATTTGAGTGGGTCCTCAGTCAGTTAGAGGCTTGCATTATAATTTACCTTTGTAGTTTTCCTATTAATTACTGGCACATTTCAGCTTTTGCAAGTGTCTTTAATGCTTTATTAGTGTTTTGTGGGGAATAAGGAAATTGACATATTTTTCGTTAGCATCATCCTTACAGCTTAGATGTTAGTTTTCATTAAATTTCTGTTATACATATCTGTCAGTAAATATCTATATTATCATCCAAAAAGTCTGGGTATGGAAGTGCTATTCTCATTTCTATTTATACTCAGCTGGAATAACAGGGAGGTCTAATAATCACATGAAAAATTTGCAATTATGAATCCTAAAATGATTAGGCGGTTTGTATGTAGCTAATAGAAACTGTGTTATCCTTTGTAATAATTAGGTACTTGATTGTTATTCTTTTTTTAAAGGTGTAGAAGTGTGAAAATGAAAGTATTATCCATTTTTTTTTAAGGAGTTTCTGGAGTTGACATTATGCTGTGTTTCATTGTGCTGGAGAATTCTTTATCTTTCGTCAAAATCCAGAGGTACATTCCTGGGATATCTGTTAGAAGGATAATCACTAGGTTTTCCGGTAATACGCATTAAAGCTCACTGTTGCTTCCTTCTTTTTAGCAGTGACTTAATCCTAAACTTGTCAGGAGTAGTCATCTGCTCCTAAAATAGGCAACAGCTTTTAACCTCTAATGATTATTGACCAGATGACATTTATACTTTTTGTCTGTCCTTTTTTTGAATAGAGAGTCAGAGTTCATTTGGGACAGTTGTTTTGCCTATTTGTCTGTCTTGGTATTTAGACTGCAGTAAATCTGAGACTTTGTATCCCTTCTGGCAGAAGTTTGCACTTGCCATGGGGACATCTTTATCTCAGGGAATTTGTAGATCAAGAAAACAGTGTCACAGTCAGAGATTTCCCTGTGCTTCAACCTATCCTTGTCTTCTCTATGTGCTTAGAATGCCTTTACGCCGTAACACCTTCCTTATAAAATAGAATATTTTCTATTATTACCTTTCAAACACAGGACTCCAGTGAGTTTGTAAAGTGGGCTCATTAATCAACACAATAGTGTTGAAAATTGATGATTGAAATGCATTTCAATTTTGTCTGATAGACAAAATCAGGACGAGTTATCCAATATATTTTTTGATAGCCAAGCTAATTATCTGCAGTTTGACCTGATAAGTTGTTATCAGGTAGGGCTTTGCCTTGTGAAGAACTGGCTGTTGACATTAAGGACTGCTGCCTGGGCAGGTCTGCCAGGGGAGCTGTCTGGTCTCTGTTGTCACAGGAGGTGGAATGCACATGCTGCACTACAGGTTGCTGCAGTGATTGCAGTTTCCTCTGATGTTACATTAATCTGAGCCTGATCAGTGTCTTAAATACTATCTGATCACAGCAATAGCTAAATAAATAATGAGAAGTGGCTTTAAATGGAATAGATTCTCTATATAAATATATCACTTGCTGAAATTTTGCGTACAGTCTAATCTTGGACACTAATATTTTGGGAGTTGTTCTTGTAGCCTGTTCCCATTTTTTTTTTAGTTTCCTTTTCATAGTCTTATAAACCAATCTGTGAAACCAGCAAGGTCAGATGTAAATCTTCATGACTGGAGATTGCATTCAGATTTTATAGATATTTCTGTTGCAGGTATTATCTTCGTTTACCTCCTGCTGGAGCTGAATCCTTTGTGATTGCCATTTCATTGTCTTAGATATGATCAGGCAAAAAAAAGCATCCTTTATGCATATAAACAAACACCAAATCAATTTTCTGCTTTTGCACTTGTCTCTTTCAGCATCTGGTCTTAAGAACAAGCAAATGAAAACAGGGAAATGGCTTACTTATGGCCTCTTTTAAGCAGGTTTTTTTGTTACAATTGAGATCAGTCCATTTAAAATGATTTCGTTGATCAGTGAATGTATGGCACACCAGTGCTGGTTAGTCCTGGGTCAGTAGTACTAAGAACATCCTCAGATTTATATTCCATTTAGTCCCACTTGGATTTGCTATACCAGGAGCATGAACTTTGTTCAGCTCAAGAGCCAGGATTGCACATTCCCAAATTCTCTGCATGGAATGTTTTACCTTACACGTGGTATTGTGATGCAGTAATGAGGGTGGAATTCTGCAGCCATGAACAGTTCTAACAGTAACTACTGAGTTGTGGTGCCTATTATAACAACAGTACATAAACCAGTACAAACCAGTGTCTATTAAATACTCTTTTTCTGCTGCTGTCAACACTTACTATGTATTGCTGCAACTGTTCATTACTTGTGAATGGGTTTTTTGGGTTTTAGTGTAATTAAACCAAGATAATAGCTCTTTATATTCCCTGTGATAAATTGTGATGAATTAGTAAACTTATCTCCTCACCTATTTCTCTTCCCTTTTTAGTTTAAGATATTGCCTATGATTCTGTTTTTTAACCTAGATTTGTATCTGCAAAGCAATTTCAAAGTACTGCCCTCAAGTTTTACGCAAATGCACAATTCCACATCAGTGTGCAAAGTCTTTAGATGTCATTTCAGCAACAGAACATTTATTTAAAGCAACAGTTAGAACTATGACCCATAAATATTGGCTAAAGCCGATGACTGAAAGCATGAAGTGAAGAATATATATAGAATAGATAGCTATACATGCTGTTATGTAAACAAATATGGTAATTATTTAAAATATAGTTAAATACATTCATCCTGTGTTTAACTATGATATTGACTTTCTTGGAAATAATGGAGAGAGCATCTGACTGACATATTTTATAGAAAACTCAAATCTACCTCATGTACAAGAGCAATTGTTACTGCAAAAGCAAATAGCATTTTTATTTTCAGTTTGTGTAGAGAGAAACCTGCTGTGTACAGGGGACACACGCCTGGAGAGCTGCAAAGGGCTATCCAGTGGAAAAAGCATTTTTAGGATATTCTTTGGACTCTTGTGTTTTCAGACTCCCATTAATGAAGTCTGGAGATGCCATCTCTTTGCTGATATGCCCTCCTGAATGATAATAGTAATTACTGCCGTTAAAACAGCAAATACCATCTGAGCAGCAATCCTCTAACCTCAGTTCAGGTTTCAAAACAGATAAGGAAAGTAAGTTTATCTTCAGGAACAAGGAGCCCAAACAGTAATTCAGCACATTTCTCTGTATTATGGCCCCTGATCTCCTGAAACCATCAGCAAGATTTCGCTGGGCTGGGCTTCACGGTATTAATGACACAACAGGATAAATGATATTTGTTAAAGTTTTTAAAAGTCCAGGAATAGACAAACTGAGACAAAGACATAATAGAATCAAGGAGGGCATTTTTCTTGATCTGGTGTTAAATTTCATAGTTCTTACAAGTTTTCAAAGATCAGCTGCTGTATTTTGAGGTGCAGAACTTGGGTACAATACACAGCAATAAGTTTTTGCTGGTTTAGCATTTATGTAGATAGCATGAAGAAACAGTAAATGATAATAAAAGGCCAGTGAAAAACAATGTATTAAAATATAATGCATGTAAGAGCATTTCCCTTTTCTGAAGTACATATGTGGAGCAGCAACAAGATCTCATACGTTGGAGAAAAATTCATCCAATAGTTGTATAGCCATCTAAAAGTGATCCAATTATTCTCTTTTATCACATTTTCTCTCTAGAGCTTCTTATGTGAAAAGTAATTCCTAAATTTCAGACTCCAAATGCTGTAGTGAAGTGACAACATAATTTCAGTAATTACTGAATGTCTTAACGTGAAGAAAGAGATTAGGTTTTCCAGTTGTTCACTTTTTCATTTGCATATGGCAAATGTTTTAACATTTTACTTTTTCTTAACAGTAGGAAAAAGGCTAAACCAGTTATGTGAAAGATTGCTGACAAAGTGCAGTGTCTGTGTGCTTGTGCATTTATGTGTCACAGAGCTGCTTTCTGAAAACATGGGGCTCAAAGTAGCCTTTTGAAATGATCATTTTTAGGTGAAACCCCTGCAGACAATTCCATGTGCTCACTCCCCACATGCTATTTACACTCATACTTTTATTTTCCTACGTGGTTTTGTCCAAGCCATTTGCAAAGGGTGGGCCCTGCAAGCACCCTCTGTGCTATTGGAAAGATAATCATTTAATCTTGGTCCTTTGAGTCCAAAATCAACACGTGCTCAGAAGAATCAAAGCCTTGTCAATTATCAGGCTACCAAAGTGTACTTCTGGAAGATTTTTCATGGCAGGTACAATATTTCAGGATTGGATTTTGGATTTTTTTAAGAGAATTAGCAACTCAGGTAATTAAGCTTACATTAGATCAAATAAATGAGCTCTGAGACTGAAGTTAAAAGCTGAAAGTTTGTCGGCCTAATTGTAACAAATTGTTGGTCTGAAATGCAAGGTTAACAGCAGCTAAAAGCTTAGAAGGGAAAAAATGCCACTCAGTCAATAGGGGAATCCTTTAAAGAAAAGCTTTGCTAGGCTCAGGTGCATGAGGGAAGCAGGGCACACACCAGAGGACAAAGAGAAATTTGGGCTTAGTATTTAAGAACCTTTATAGATTATAAAAGCCCCAAATGTACAAAATTTAATTAGAAGCTAATGGTTTGGTGTTGTGGGGAGCTGAAGGGAGCAGCATTGGGAATGGCTTGTTTGAAATGACCTTGCTGTCAGGGTTTCACATAAGCAGTTAAATGCATGCAAAGAACTGCCACAAAATCAATGAAATAAAACATTGCAGTGGTCCAGTATGGAAGCATAAATTACCATTTTAATTTTCAATCAATAAGAAAACAGATATCCCTGAAGCAGTAAAACATGACCTGCACACAGATTTTCATTGCAGGACGAAAGAGAATGCAACAGATATCCATAAAACTCTCATAGATATTTTCAAGAACAATACTGGCTGTATAAAATAGGCAAAAACCCACTGGTTCTGTATAATAAACTTACCTGCTCCTGACTGAGAATATCTGCTCCTAGAATAAAGAAATTTTCTTCATAGTTTATCATTTTGCAAAGCTTTTTAACAGCTGGCTTTAGAATTTGCATTGGATGTCCTTGTTTTGTTTTGAAGTTTGTGGGTCTGGTCAGCATTTGAAAGAAGTGTCTGGCCTAGCCCTGAGCAGATGCCAGGATGGTGCTGTCCAAAAGACACTGAGGAGGGAAATGGAGTAGCACGGAGAATTTTATTGTAGGCCATGGTTTTACAAGTATTTAGGCTTGATTGTTGCCATAAACTATTAGTTTATGATGGTCTTTCATATCTGTTTGAATGAGTTAAGTAGACTATTCCTGTTGAGAAGTTAAACTTATTACAGTAAAATCTGATTGCTTTTCAGTTTGAGTGTGAAAGTAAGGGAGCTTGAAAATCCCACCCATTGATACCTTTAGTTAACTTCAAACCATATTTTTAGGACAGCATTGAATAAGTTTGAATTGCTTTTGCCTGTGCTTCCAGATGGTCTGCACACAGTTTGAAATGTTTTAGTCACTTAGGTTATATTGAAAGACTTCTCTGAGTGCCCAGTGTTTGGTTTTGACTAGAAGTAATTCAATGTCTGAATCACAGCTACAGAGATCTGAAACTGAGCAGGATTTCTGCACGTGCTGTAAATTAAAACACCATTGTAGAATATTTGCTCATCCCATAAATTCCATTTTCAAGATAACCATAGAAGCATAAAAACATTAAGTAAGACAAAAGTTTTCAAATTTACCAGCAGTCTTGACTAACTGGGGAGGTCCCAGCTGACTGGAAGGTTAAGTGGGAAGAACTTGTGGTCCTTGTGGTGGGCTGGAAGGACTTGGGGTCCCTGTCCAGCTTCTAACTAAAATCGTGGAGGGGAAAAGAGCTGGTATGTGTAGGACCAGTGTCACCATCAGAGGCTGTCACACCTGTCTGCAGCTGCTGCAGTTTGCCCAGAACCCAGCCCCTGGCACAGGCAGTTCAGTTCAGTGACAGCAGCTCAATGCAGTGATGGAATCAATAGATTTCTGCTCATGTTAAACCAGTGAGAAAACATTTGTGATATGGGTGCAGGACCCCTGAAGGACTGGCTCATTAGCAGGCCAAGGGGGTCTTAGGGAAATCATTTAGGTAAATAGGGCTTTGTGGATTATTAATAGGGCTCTTAGTTTTTTACTGTATGATTATTTATGTATTATAAAGCACCCCATCCATGTGAATTTTTTCACTGAATTTCACATTTGAATGAAGCCAGAATGAAAATAAATGCAAGTTATTTCCATTTATCTAATCTTTGTGGCAATTCTGTCCAGCTGAGGAGTTAGCATAATTTCTGAGACACAAATCTGTCCAAATGAAACAAATCAATCATAAACTCACTGGAGGGTTCAGTGTGTCCCTTCCTGACTAGACAACAAAGCTCAAAATAGAATGGCAAAGATGCATGTGACTTCATATCCTGGAACTCTACCTATGAAGGTTGTACCTGTAATGGGATCATGTGACCTCTTTGTTCTCTCAGTAAAAACGTCCTTGAGGGAACTTTGTGTAGGCATTTTTGGAAATTGTATCTTTGCATAGCAGAATAAATCTTTTGTGATTTTTTTCATGAGCTGATTTTGCCAAATTTACACTCTGTGATAGTCCTAGCATGTAGTTCATGGTGCTAAATTCTTCCCATCCTCCTTGCTAGCACAAAACAAGGTCCCTCTTTGCCAAGCATGTTATGTATAGGGAAAAAAAAAAAAAAAGGAACAGATAAATAACTGGAGAAACAGAGTAGAAATTTTATGGAAGAATTTGCAAACCCTGAAGTGAGTTTTCTTTTTATTTTACTGATTTTATGAATACTTCTTCAGTGTCTTTTATCAATTTGCTATCAATATCCACATCAATTTATTCTTTAAAATTTAGCTTGGTTTTAGTTTAGAATCTATATTTAAAAGGAATATAATGTTAATTATAGCAAAAGGGACTTCTTAAAAAATGAAGTTGAAGTAATGAAAATTATCTCCATTCCTGTTACATTCTGTATCCTGTTAGTTTTATATCTTTAGGTTTTAGTATTTGTACCTGGAAAAATATCAGCCATGTACCTTAAAAACCATAGCACACAAAGTTAGTAATTGCATTTTGCTGTATTTCTATGTATGAAAATACCTTTCAAGTTTCAGATGTGAGGGTTTTTTTCCCCAGTTTTTCATATGTGTTGAGAAGTATTCCATCTTCTCTCTGGAATGATATTAGCAAGGGTGGTTTGGAAGGTAATTTTGTACATGTTACTGGCAAACGTGTGATTTTTGCTACCCTTCTCAAGCAACCCTCTTGTGTCCTATGCATGGTAACTTTTATTATCTAACCTTGTCAAATAATTTCTAAGGTAATTTCAATGTGCCAGCAATACACAGCCATGTATGTCTGATGCCAAAAAGTTTCTAACCTTTTTTCATTAATTTCATATCCCCAGTGATTTTCTGCAACGAATAGAGTGACTGAGAGACAAAAATCCAATCTCCAGTTAGAGATCACTTCAGTAAGTTAAATGTATGCAGTTGGTTAAGTATTTAAACAGCTGCTAATAAAATCTCAGGTCCATTGGGAATTACCTGTGTTAACACATGGATATACTGAACTTTAGAAAAGGATGAACTTTGTGCTTTTCTTTAGAAGAGCAAAAAGAACCAGAGGTGGAAATTGCATATCAATTTAGTCAGAATATTAGGAGGCTGGGCATGAATATATTTTATAAATAGGTATTTACATCCTTTTTTGAGTTTTAGCTCTCAGATTTTGTCTTAAAAATTGACACAGCAGGTAAGTGTTCATACAAAATGTCGATAGTAGTGAAAATATTCTTGCAAAACCTCTCTTCAGATTGTAGGATCGATTACTTGGTCTTCATTAACACCAAAAAAAAGAGAAATGGAGGGGTGAGCAGGAGGGATTCACATTACAGCAGAGAACAAGTTTATCCATTTATCTAAATTCCATTAGATTGAAGTGTGAGAATAAAGAAACTTTCTTGTCAGTAGTTGCTAAAACTTTTGTCTTCATGAAGAGGTTAAAATAATGCTAGCTGCTTTTCAGGCCATGAACAAGTTTAATCTCTGTCTCATCAGCAGTATTACTCTCTCTGTGCACATGTGTTCACAAGAAGTTCTCAGCACTCATGGCCGGTGTGTGCTGTGGCATTCCCTTAAATAAAAGGTTCCACTTTCCATAAATGCTTAGCAGAACTGGTTCTGCCTTCTGAAATTGTAAAAGAATCACACATCAGGTTTCTAGTTTGGGAGAGAAAGATTGCCGTACAAATAGGCTTGACCCTGTCTTTATTCAATGGCATGTCTCTAGAGAGTGGAAAAATCATTTGTTGTAAGAAGTAGAGGTATGAGGGAAGTGTTATGAGGTGTCCAAAACGGTTTGCAGCTTTTCCTTGGCAGCAGAGTTTTTTGGGGGAAATTGTACAGTCTGTTCTGTCTTTTCTTCTGCAGTCAAATAAGTTCTACCTTTGCCTAAGGAGATTTTCTACTATTTTTGTTATGTTTGTAAAATTAAATAATTCTTATTTATAAATGGCTGTTGTTTAATTTCAGCTACTGATTCCAAAATCATAGTGTTTTAATGCTTGCCAGCTCTATTTCCGTAACAGTCCCACCTGAATCTCCCAAGGAAACATAGAAAACCTTATAATAGACTGATATCAATGTTGATTCTTTAGATACACATCAGGTAATCTGGCTTTTAAGCCAAATGGTTTGAGAGGATAACAAGGGATTTGACCATTGCATTCTCAGTCTCTAATCCAGGTCTTTGTCAATTATCAAGGTAGATGCAGTGCATGTAAAAAGATTTTCCCATTAGTTGTTTAATCTATGACTTTTAGGTCAAGAGAAGCCTAGACAAGCTTTTGGATATGAAAAACTTTTGCCAATAACAAGAAAAAGGGACACAATTTTTAATATTTGCCTGATTTCAAACCTAACAATCAAAATAGGAGCAGGGGGAGACTCTCATTGAGCAGCTTTCCATGTAAGGTATTAAAATCAGTTTTAGGTTCTTATGGACAAATTAAAGATGATGATTTTTCTTTAGGAAGACAAGCAAGTGAGGATGAAGAACGAGATGCCCATGTGAGAATGAGGACTCTTCTTGTGCTCCTGGTGGGAGCAGTGTTGTAAAGTCCAGCAGTATTTTAAAATGGAACAAATTCCCCTTTAAACCTAAAAATTGTAAAACCTCTATCAATGCAGTATTTTTATGTTC
This sequence comes from Oreocharis arfaki, assembly GCA_013398015.1. Taxonomy (NCBI): domain Eukaryota; kingdom Metazoa; phylum Chordata; class Aves; order Passeriformes; family Paramythiidae; genus Oreocharis; species Oreocharis arfaki. The sequence continues at coordinate 765,953 of VZRR01010087.1, forward strand.
AGTTATTATTTGATGCAAGATATAAAGTTAATCACAATCTATAGTTTTCTGAGTGTAAACATGTATTTCATATCTGTGTAGAGTATGAAGGGAAAGGAAACTGAGATCCAACATTTGACATTATATGCAGCTGTTATTTCTGACACAGGGTTTTGTGTAGAAAAGACTTGTGGAGAGAAGGAGTACAGTGAGACGATGTCATCCAGGGGTAGTACTGTTTAGTTTGTTGAAAAGAAACTTCATTACTTTTTCTATTGCCTTTCTTGGAAAAAAATACAGTATGTGTATCCAATTTGAGGCAAATTTACATTTACTTTGATTTTTTTTCCCTTGTTATTCTTTGAGCACTCAGACACATTGACTACTGATGAGCACACAGGACTCCTGGGTTTTATTTCGTGCCCTAGCTCCTAAAGAAATCTAGCCTTTATTTCTATTTTAACCTCTTACTATTACTCTCTTTCTTTGTAAAATAGTACTGGGCTTTCAAGAAGTGAAACAGAAAGAAGCGCTAGTAAATTTGGGAGCAGCATTTGAAATTGAGTTCTAAATCTTTATAATCTAAAATGAATTTTAGAAATTTCAGTTCTGTAGTCCAGAAATTATTAAGCTGTCTCAGTATGACATGAGATCATCTGATGTTTATGAGGCACGTGTTCAAGAGAAATGGAAAATGCAAATCATTTGATTGTTTGTGTAACTTCCTACATGTGGCTTGTCTTACGTCACTGAAAACACCCTGTGTTTAAAGGTAGTTGTACACTTCTGTACTTGACTGAATCCAGCACCTTCCCAGAGTCATTTTACTTTGGAGCCTTGTGGAGAGTTTTTTCTTAAAGGCAGAATCCAACCCCTGATGCTGTTTACATGGAAGGGAGGAAATTTTGAGAGCCCTGCACAGCTTCCTACCTATGCTGGGTTTACAAAAAATATGTTATTTTGCAGAAAAGAGTGTTTACTCATGATTACCTTACTTTCTGCATAAGGTATTTTAAGAAAACATAGCACTTTTATGACTTGATAGGATTAGATTTCTTTAATTTCCTTTACAGGAATGATGGAAGAAATATCAGAAGAGTAAAGGGTTGAAGAGGGATGCAGGTCTATAACCTCTTGCCACTTTGCCAAAGCTTTTTTGTTATTTTTTGTTGTTGGAGGTTTAGCTTGGGGGAGGGAGGGTTACCTTTGTTTTTTCTTTTGAAAGAAGTGAGTAGGATTACGAATCTACTTTGATCACAACTGGCAAAAGTTTGGTGTCCTCTGAGTCAACAGATGCAAATATATATTGCCACTCTAATGCAGAAAGTGTCCAGAGCAGCTGAATATTTATACGGAAGTCAATATTGTGCATAATATTCACTGAAAAGATGAAAGGAAGGGAATCACTGTCTAAGATACAGATTCCCATATCTTACCCAGTCTTTTTAGAAAGAACAAAGAGAGCATTAATACAAAATTTCTGCCTTGCTGCTCAGTTCCATCACGTGTGATTTGGGTGTATTTGATCAGGTGAATCTCCCAGAGGAAACTCATAAAGCAGCAGCAGTTCTCTGCAAAATAAATACAACTTTTGATGTTTTGGTGTTCACTTTCTAGCACTGGCACTGCCAAGACAGCTGTGTGTGGCCAGACCTGTGGCAGCCACTGTTGAGACAGGCCATGTTCACTTCAGGAAGATACACCTCTGCTTTTAGTAGCACCATTCATTGGAGAGAAGCAACTTATTTGTTCGTTATTCAGGGTCTAAATTTAAAAGTATTATAATTTTTTTTTTTCTTTTTAAGGTGAATTATACTCTGTGACAATGGTGGCTGCAGTTACACATTTAATTAGGTTTACTGTGAAAAGAACATACAGACTTCATGAACTGGATTTATGGTTTCAATTTGTTTCTGATTTTGAGGGAGTTTTAAAAATTATATTATTTTTGCATTTCTGTCAGAGTCATCACCACATGGTGACATTTGGTCAATATTCAGTTGTGAGGTTAAGTGTACTAACAAAGTTAGTTCTAGCTTGTCTCAAATAAGTTGTAGGATTTAACTTAGTGTATATGAGTGCATTTATGTACTCCAGGGACAGCAGGTGACAGTCTTAAATCCCCAAATCCTCCACAATTTAAGTGTGGGATTTTATGTGTGTAGCAGCCGTAGCTGTTTTCACATCTCTTGCATTTGGCTGAAGATCAGGCCTGGGGAATGCTTCGTGTTGAGTGCGCTGTGTACGGGCTCAGCCTTTTCACACACTTGTTTGAAATGTCACTCTGACAGTCGTAATGATCTTAATCTCAGCACTCTCTTCTTTCTGGATTCTAGCAAGAATCTTTAAAAATCTGTTTCAGGAATTTCATTTGCATTAGATTTTTTCTTTCTTTCTTTCTCCACAGAATTGACTTTGGTAAATTCAATTAGACGTTGTACCATGTGATATAATGAAGAGGGTGAGGGCTTTTAATGTGGAAAATCCTCCCATGTTTTTTAATTTTTTTTTTCCTCTCTCCTTTTGTTGTTCACTTCAGTGTGGGGCAGTTTCTTCTCTTTTTTGAAAAGGCACTATTTTGTTGATGATGTCCTGTGTGATAGCCAGGTATGTTGCCACTGCACTTAGTACTGAGGATTTTGGCAGGAAAGATTACTTGACATATTTTTATTTTAACTTATGTAAAGTGTACACTGAAAATGGACTTAAGGTGTCGGTTATGAACCGGTGCCTGAATTTTGGACATGGTTGTTATTGCACCAACAGTTTTTGCTTGGATATACTATTGAAAGAAGTCAAATATTAAGAGAGGAAATCATTTGGGTGATTTCCTGTACTAAAGTTTAAGTCATCTTCATCTACTTCTGGAACAAGTTCTGGTTTTTTGCACTGCTGTACACAACACAACAAATATGGAAAAAAAAAAAAGTGTGTGAGCCTATGCTTATTTTATGTTTATTTTTTCTCAACTTTCTGGAAAAAAGCCCTCAGCTCCATTAAAGGCTGAGGTCCATGTTTTTGGGTGGTCAGGCTGTGACTGTCCTGTTAGGCCAGCAGTAAAAATGTCTGCACTAAGAACAAAAAACAGAAACAAATCGTATTTTTTAATGGTCTGTATCATACGTGTGGGTTTTGTTTGTGCTTCTTCCATTAAGGAAAAAATCGTTTCCAAATGCATCTGAAGCTGCAAGCAGTGACACACGTGGAAAATTCCATTCTGGAGAGCTTTCCTCTTGCATTGAACAGCACATGGATCACACACGTTTCTGTTGTGACTGTTTACTGATGTACACGACATTTTATCAGAACACTCCTCTGTGTTCCCTTACCAACAGAACTAATGAATTGTCCCCCACGGTGGCCAAGAGCTGTGTCTGAAGATCAGAGGCTTTCTTTAATCCCTGGAATACCTCAGTCCCAGCTTCCAGGCTGTGTGGTACATACTGTGTAAGAGAAGCAAATGATGTAGTTTACGAGGGCTGAGCTCCCACCTGCTGTTTGGAAAAGCAGGAGGGTTTAAGAATTTATATTCCTTCTTTTGTAGGCAAATTTTAATAAATTGTTATAAATGTGTAATTTGTAATTTGTAACCTATGAGCCAGCCTCCTCTGCCAAACAGAGGTTCAAGGCTACGGAACAGTTAGTTTCCTGGTGCTGTTCTTTGGTGCAAAACCCTAATGTGGTCTTCTAAGGCTTTTAGACCCAAAACTATTATTTTCTCTGTAGAGTTCTGGGCTGTGTGCCAGTTTGTTGTGTGTCTGTGCAGTATTGTATCTATTGCTGCCTGGTAATTTGCCTCTGCTGGGTAAGTGCCTGCCTCTCTTTCAGAGCACATAAACAATCCTGGAGATGAAATAATAGGTTAGGTGCCTTGTATTTTCAGCCACGTACAAGTGATATGAAGGGTCGAGAGAATATCCTGTGCAAGAATCCACCCTTTCATCAAAGGCTGAGGTGTCAGAGATGATGCATTTCAGTCCTCCCAGCCCACGGTGCTTTATTCAGTAGAAGGCATGTTTGGGCTTTTATCCCTTGGCATTGATCTGAATTACTGCAAGTAGGAGGAGGAATCAATTCTCTTTGGTACTTGATTTGAGCTGCCTGAACTATAGAATCACATTTTAATTTAGACTTACTTCACACTGTAGAAGATAAGGGCCCCTTCCAGACATACTATTAGGTCTCAACCTTGAAGGTTTCTGTTATAATTTCAACACTTATCCACTTATTCCATGAATAAAAGGTTTCTGTTTTAATTCTAGTAATCCCACATGTGAAAGCCCCTAGCACAAGCAGATTCATTGTTGAGAGCACAGAAATAGCTACAGAATTCAGTTACAGTGATTTCTTCTGCTTACTTGAGGGAGGGATCAACGCCCAGCTTCATTAACAGCTCTGAGCCTGCACTCGCCTCTCCTGCTGTAGGTCTGCACGACTTTCAGTAGCTGACATCTCTTGCTTATAGTTTGATTTACTGATCTTAGACAATTGAAAGCAGTGGATTCAGCAGTGACACTGATGTCTCTCTTGCCTTGCAGAGCTACACCATAGCAGGACAGCCTTTTCTCTGAGAATTGTTGCTGTGATTTGGCTGCAGTGTTTCCTATGCTGACGTATTTCAAACAATTGGGTTTTTCAGTGCTTGCCTTTCATTCAGGTCAAAGGGAGCAAACCTTCCCTTCTGTATTTCACGTTTCAGTGTGACTGTCAGAGGACTCACCATCACCTCGGGTTATGAGCTCATGGGGTCTGAACTACTGAGTTGAGTTGTTGCCCAGATTATGGTTCAGTGAATGTCCGTGGGCTAAACCCCATCTGCCCTATCTGTTTTCAGGTCTTTAGATGCACTGTACCTTTATTGCTTTTTTCCCAGACCTTTTCAGTCTGCCAAGCTAAGCTTGAAAAAATTGGAGGTAACAAGTGATATCAACTCATTCTCATATTTGCAATTGAGCCATAAGAGCCTCCAGAAGAATTGGGAGTATTTTTAGCAGCCGTGCTGTGGGTAGTACCCATAACCTAGAAGCTGGGGTGCATATGAAAAGGAAAAATAATAGAGGAATGAAGGAAAGGAAACTGGTTATCTTTAAGATAAGAATGAGAGTACAATTTGATTTTTATTCTTTCTTAGTTACTTAGGGCTTGATCATGCAGGTTTTTTGAAAGCATCTGAGATGAAAAACCTCCTTGTTTGGAGGTTGTGGTTATTAAGATTATCTGGAGCACTGTGTGAAAAATCCTATCAGTTCAAAATCAGCGAAGCCTGCATGAAATTGCTGAGGGTGAATTTAGCAAATGTAGGTGACTTAGAGAGCTGGATGAAGAGAATTGCACGTGTACATCAGAAGCAGGAGCTGTGACACGGTGTGGCCTGGCTTGTTTCTGGGGGACAGTGGCTCGTGTGGTCACATTCTTACTCAAATCTAAACACAGTAATTAGTGAGGACTGCCTGGCTCAAGTTCCTAAAGTCAAAAGTACTCTGTTGAAATTCTGCTGAACACACCACTAACTCAAAACTAAACCACTTTTGCTTCAAGAAGAAGGTATGTGAAGCCATAAATATCAGTAAATTGTAACTTTTACTTCACACTCTGCATTTTATTACCAAAGTTGACTTGGTTTATTCCTCTGATGAACCATGTGGCAAGGACACTGCTATTGTTGTGCAGCAGCCTTGCATTTTTTAATGGATTAAAATCAAGCTTCTGTGTGCTGATTATGGTAAAATTCAGTGTGTCTCAGAGGCAGCTGCCCAGCCATGGGTGTGAGCACGCTCATCTGCTGAGAGCAGCAATTCTGATGGACCGTTGGCTTCCTTTTAGACACTATTAGCTTGTTCTGTGCTGGTAAAAAATGAGCTGTGACTGTCTTCCCTGGGGGCATTTGTTTCTTTTAGCTTTAGCATTGCTAGTCGTTGTGGAGATTTTTATTTTATTTTATGCTGTGAATAGCAAGAAGTTTGATTTACTGTAGAACTCCATGTAACTGTTGGCTACAGGGAGCAAAAAATTTTGCCACAGGGAAGCACAATGTGATAGACAGCACATCTAACTTTTCCAGTGTGTAGGATCATTCCAGAAACTCAAGAATTCTGTAGTGTTTAACAGCTACTGTCTTCTACAGTCTTTATGTCTTCTCCCCAGCCTCTTCAGGAATTAATTTAGTTGTTCAGTTACAAATGAAATTTTTGACAACTCTACAGCCTGAAAGTTATCCTTATGCCACATGGAGAAAAGCAAGAGCATGTAGGTAGTGGTTTTGTATACAGATAATTTCCTCTTTTTGGAGGTGGTACAGTTCGGGAATAAGTTTTATTGGCAGTTCCTGCTTCTTGAGCAGAGTTTCAAATTGTATTTGTTAGCGTGCTGCAAGAATCATGTTCACGAACGTAATTTATATCCATCAGCAGTATTAATTTGACTTCAGATTTAAAATAAAAATATGTGTTTTGCAAAACGTTTGCATTATTGGCCACATTTTAAATTGTTATAAATATCTATAGTATCTCTAAATGAATTTCTACCAGATTTTTATGCTACAGAAAGTTATCTCTTAGTGTGCACACAGAATCTGAATGTGTGTATCTTTTATAAGTGTTCAGAAAACAAAGTGTCTTTGATTTGCTTATACTTTTTAATTTATTCCCTGTATTCTGCATCTTTTTTTTTAACAACTTGACAGTGTATTGTGCAGACTTGACACATAAAAGGTCATCTTACATTTTTACATTTAAAGGTATGTGTTGTAATGTTCTAGTTTTAGACATTATCTTTCATCCAAACCAAACTTATCAAGAAATAGAGCCCATCTGCTGCCACAAACACAAAGTATTTTAAGCTCTGGGCTGCATAAGTATTCTACAAACACACCAGGAATAATTAGATAAGGATATCTTTGCACTTGAAAGTTTAGTGAAGTTTTATTCTTGTATAGCTTTGAGGGTTAAAGATTATCTAGGGCCATCAAAGCCTCTAACTAGTGAGCTGTAAAGATGCCTTGTTCAAAAATTGCTCTTGGAAGTAGTGTTTTTCTCTCTTTTCCTCCCTGCTTTTAGATTTAGTGCCTTTCCTCTGTTATTTCAAGCTTTTTTCAGATCTGCATTCCAGCAAAATGAATTTATATGTGCAGGTCTCCGCAGCTGTTCCATAGCATAAATATACTGTATATCACCACAAAAAAAATCATATTGAGTCTTCTTTCAAGTTATCTGACCTCTGTACGTGTTTCTGTGCTACTTTGCGTTGCTTAATGTATAAGGTTTGCTGCAGAGGAATTAGTTGGCAGTGTATAAATTGGATCTCAAAAGAATAGATGAATCTTATATTAGAAACATTGGCTAATATTATGTATGTTTTGATGCCACATATGGCAGTAACGTTCTGGGTGATTCTTTTGGAGCTGTAGTGTCCACAGCTGGACGTTTTATCCATATTTCGGGGATAATTTCTACTTACAGTGGCATTGGGACTGTATTTAGTGTTGGAGGTAGTTTACAATACAGAGGTGATAATGAGGGCTTCACGGATATCTTCATTTGGGAAGGAGAGGGGAGAGCATTCTGATTCTGAGCCCGTTTGGGAAGTACCAGAGTTCTGAGCTGGAGCTAAAGAAGGAAGGTGCAGATTCCACGCACACGAGGCAATTCTACGGAATCGGGTTCTGAGGATATTGATCCTTCTGAAGCCTGATCAGGTCCATGTGCTGCTGGCCGAGCCAGTGCTTCCACACCTGGAGTTCTGTCCTCTCTCTGATTTTGTGTACTGGGTTCCTCTGAACAGGGAATATAAAGCCTGGGAAGACCAACTCGAGTGCAGCTCGTGGTGATTAACTTTGAGGCTTTGGTCGTGAAGTTCTGTTTCATCCTTCATCAGAAATGGGTTTCGTTCAGGTGATTGCCATCCTTCCCTGTCTGTCTGATCTAGGATCACAGGTTCAGCACTGTGCCCTTGGGCAGTGTTTCCTGTGGAGAACTTGAGTGCCATGCATTTATTTATCATTCTGGAAGGGGTGACATTAATATTTGTGGGTTTTGTTGTTTTCGTATTTAAAAAAAGTCGAGTTACCCCTAAAGTTCATTGTACATCAATGTAACTCTGCACTGAACAAAGCAAGTAGCTGGGAATTCTTCCTTTCCTGCTAGGTAATAATAGACATTTCAATTAGCTACCTGCTACTTTGTTTTCCTGCGTGCACTTTGACATTTAGCACTGCAGTGTTTTTAATTTTCTTTGATTTTTATAAAGACTATTTTGTTCAATTATTCAGCTATTTCAAGCTGTTTTTAGTAGTAATTTAAAAATTATATTGTAAGCACCGTTGAGATTATTTTTTAAGTTGATCTCAGCAGAACTCTGTACTTGTACCAGTCAGGGTTGTGGTTTACAGATTTCAAGAAAACTGTAAGGTTGGAATTAAGTACTGCCTCACTGAAAGGGAATGAATAATACAGGAGTTCCTCAGATGGGGCTAAAGTAGTAATAATAAAATAAATTAAATTTAAAAATTCCTTGTACAGTGATCTGGATCTGAGCAGGTGATCTCTGAAAACAAACAACAAAAATCAGTGTGGGCCTGTGGCTGTCGTTTGAAAATCCTGGTGCACAGCAATAGTTTAAACCCTGGTAGCTTTATGCATTCAGCATAGACCATGCAGCAATTCACTTTCTAAACTGTCTAAATATTTGAGCTGGCCTTTTTGATCCTTTTAGTGAAATGCCACTTTCTAGTTGCTTTCTAGTTTCTTTCTTATTAGAATTTTTTATTTAGAATTTCCAGTGCTGCTTTCCTAATAGAGGCAATTTTTAATGGGGAGCATCTTGCTTCTAATAATTTGTTCCCCTTTGCAAAACACTGTCAGGCAACCCTCACCATGATGAAAGAATTTAAGCATGGGTACAAAGTGGCCAGAAGAATTAATGTTCTGCAGTGCCAGTGTGAGGAAGAAGAGGACTCTGAGTCTGTTGGATAACCAGCTTTTGGCAAGTTTCTTTTGGCTTTAAAAAATGCAAAATTTAACAGTAATACTTTTTCTGTCCATGAATAGGAATTACCTACTTATGAAATATTTATTAAAATTTTACATTAAGAAAGCTAAATGCTGAAGGTGTAGAATTATTTGATTCTGAAAGACGTGTAAGCTATCTATTCACGTTTTTTTTTTCATTTTAATTTTTTTTCCTGATGCATTACCATGGTCATTGGGAGGCCAGCAGATCAGTTAGCTTTTAGAAAAGAGATTTAGTGAAAAGAAATGCTTGTGTTTTAGAAGTACCAAAGTAAAATTAACAAACCCTCATACTTCTGAAGCACTATTGAAAAAGTAGAACTGGAGACCCTGGGAACGTGTAGTAGACTAGAAAATTAAGGAAGAAAAAGAAAAAAAAAGCAGATTTAATCAGAGGTTTGTTTCCTTTTTTTTGTGGTTGGAAGGGACTTGTGGTTTTGGTTTGTTTGACTGGATCTTTTTTTAAAGCATCTATGTTACTTTGGGAAGGAATTTGACTTGTTTTTTTAAATTAACATGTAGATTACTTTGGGAGGTTGCAGGATATAAAACATTCTGTCTTCTGGTCAGTTTGGGACATAGAGTTCTGCTTTTTCTATTAGTATTGTTCCAAGTGGATTCTTTGTGTACAATAGTGACAGCTATTATATTGTCTATTTAATTACAGCCAGCTCTGTGAGAGTGGCAGGGCTGGCATTTTGCAGATTTGCAGCTGGAAAGCATTTCAAGGGAGTATTAGACACATCTCTTCATTCCAAATAGAATGTGTTTTACTATATGATCTGTAGCTTAAAATAAAGCTCTGGAAAATACCAATATTTACTGGAATTGTAATCAAGATCTTCTGTTGTTTGTACTTGAAGCAGAGCTTGATATAAATGCTTTGTGTAATTGCTTTTTCACTGGGAAGATCTTAGGAAAACTTGCCCGGCATTCTGACGTCAGAGACATCTTGTTCAACATCCTCTTCAAAGCAGGCACAATGTGAGGTTAAAATCGGGTTTCTCATGACCCTTTTGGTGGAGTTTTGGTGACTGAGGGATAGAGGTTACACCGCATGGTCCAAAAGCCCTGTTGTGGTGCTCAGTCACTTGGTAAAACCTTTTTGTTTTTATCTTGCCCTGAAGGATAGAGGTTTCTACCTGCTTTCCCAGTTGGGCATTTTCACAGGGAGGTGTGTATCCCACGGATTGGAAAATTAAGTCTCTAAGTGTAGGAAAATGTGCTGAATTTTGTAGTTAGATACAGCTGTCACTTAAAATACTGCCTGGCAGTTCGGTGCAGCTGCTAAGCTCTGGAATGTGTCATCTTTTAAAGCTGCTTTCATGAAATTGGTGTGCACACAGAGGATGATGAAGATGGACTGGAAAGCAATGTATAGAGCCAAGTCCTTATATCTGGGAAAGAGCTGCTTGGAGTGCAGGGTAAGCCTCAAAGGAGTTGGGTGCTTGAGATGGTAACAGAAACAGTTGTTGACTTGCTTGTCAGTATTAGAGGTTTTCCTTTAAAGGAGCGTGTGTCAGCAGGGTTAAATCCAGAAGCCCTTCAGAAAACACACAATGAGTATCTGAGAGAAATACCCAGAATTTAGGCCACCTGAGAGGTTACCCTGTGGTAAACTGGCACTTGAAGAGAAAATTCTGCTCCCACATAAGGGAGATAGAGCAAACATGTATTTTTCTGCATTTTTTTTTCCCCCATGGAAGAAAGGGGAACAAAGTAGTCTGGCAAAATATGCATGTAAACTAAGATACCTTGAGAAATTATGGCAAGATAAATACTTATTGAAATAGCCATCCTTTTCTGGGGACTGAGGCGGGGGAAAGAATTGGTACTGCATCACTTTCAGTGTTAGTTTGTGTGACTTCATGTAACCAATGGGAGACTGTCTTAAAATCTTATTAAGAAGGTCACAAGTGGTTTGTCCTGTTCAAACATTTTCTTGTGCATAGATTAATTAGGAATAGTATGGGCGTAGTGTTGGGGAAAGCATAGATTTCGTAGTTTAGAAATAAACACTCTACAAGTTACTTTCCTTTGTTTCACCTTGACCACAGATAATGTGGGGTTTTTCATTGATGATGATGTCTCTTTCGTATGGCTTGTAATAAAATTTGAAAATCCTGCTTGGTGCTTATCCCTACATAAATTAAAGAATTCATGCCGTTATTACCATCATTGCTCTGTTCACTCTGTTGTGAAAGCAGTCAGAACCCTTTGGTAAATAAAATAAGGATAGATCAATATAACCCTTAAAATTAAAATATTCCAAAAGCAACACTGGGAGTTTTGGTTGTGATGTACTCCAGTTTGCTGTGTAGCTTTAGGCACAAGATGCTGATTCCGTGCAGAAGTTTGCTTGAGGTGGATTTGTGAATAAGGTTCTGCATCTTCTAGGACAACATCTAGAATTTCAGATGCTTGAAGAATCACTTTCTGACTATTACTCTGACCTGTAAATATAAGAAGAATATCTGACAAACCGAAGCAGAAGTAATTAGCCATACTTACGTTTACTAATTGAGCTTGACTTGAATCCAGTTTCGTTTTCGTTATTACAATATCAGTATATTCAAGGAATCCCACAGAAGAGACCATTTCCAAAAAGGGGAGGGGAAGAAGAGCTGGTCAGGTTGTTCTTTCTAAGGCCCCTCTCTTATTTCTACTGTCTGCCACGTAACTTGGCATTCAGGGGTTTTTGGTGTTACTGTAGTGCAACATCAGGTTATATTTGCAAGCTTTGCATTTTCCCAGCAGGGCCTTGAGTTTCACGTGTAATAATTTGCATTTTAATAATGCCTGTGAAGTGTCTGATGGAAATATTGTGCGAGTCGGTTTTAATCCCTCCTGCAAAGTCTGCCAAACTTGTTTGTCAGCTCTGGTGTTTTAATTCACATATCTTCAGGTTTGTGGGGAAATGCAGAAAGAAAAAGGATTTCATTACCTCTGCACTCAAGCCTCCTCCTGTTATGTAGAGCTGTATTTGTATGCAAATCTTCCCATACTGGGAAATAGCTGAATAATCTGACAAGCCATGATGTGGGGTTTTATTTTTGTCAGTAATACATATAAGAAGAATCTGACTGATTTTGTTCTTAAAGTTTTTAACCTGAGTGTTGTAAAGTGTTTTGCCAATACCATTAGATCATTTGGCAATAATTGTGGGCTTAATTGAGTGGAATCACACTGCGTGTTCCCATCTTAAATTCTTCAGGGTCTTCTTTTCATCCTAGATGAGTCTATCATTCTATCAAAGATTGGATGATTTTGTTAATTTCTTTTTTGAGGTCTTCATACCATTATTTTCTTTTTGTGAATGTCATCTACTCTAATTCATTCGTGCCCATTTTTTTGCTTTTAATGTGTTGAATCTTTTTAACAGAGTTAGTGCCTGATTTTGATAATGAGATATATATAATTGCTTTTTTGAAATGTATTTATCATATCTAATACCAGTCTTCAAATGTATATTTGGCACAGAAGCAATAAGATGTAAGGATCAGAATGCAGGAAATTAGTATTTCAAGTATGTTGAATTACAATATTAAAGTTATAATTATAAAATAACAACCTTCCAGTAATGACTGCTGAGTGCAAAATGTGAGCAAGGCAATTCATGATATTCAGCCAGCCCAAAAAATTGCATTTTAGTAACTATATTTTCCTTATTTAATTTTTATCATATATTGGGTGGATAATCCAATTCCTGGAAAAGTCCTTTTTTACACTAATGGGCTGAATGTGGTTTTCCACATGTAAAAGGATTTTTCAGCTTTGACAATGCTCAATATCTGCTCAGTCTTGTGCACTTGAAGGAATTTCAGGTGAATTAATGGGTTGGGGCTGCAAGATTGAGCAGTAGGGAATTAACCTGTCTGCTTTACTTTTTCTACTTCTTAAAATGCAAGACTCATATCAACTCCAGGAGCTTTAGATGTAGAGCATCTTTGTTGTGTTTCTTGAAAGAGCTTTACTTTCATCCTTAGAAATAGCTTGAAACCTATTATATATAATGAAAAACATGAACAGCAAAACAGAGTAATTTGGACTTTTTTGATATATTTAGCTTTTCAAAAACATCACACATGGCACATTAATAATACAGTGATTGATTTGGCAGTTGGGATGGTTTAGGAAATGGCTTTGAATGCATAACAGTAATAGTTTCATGCCATTACATTTACATTTAGACAAGCATGCAAAACTAGCAGTTGCTGTTTTATATTCCTCATAAAAGCTAAAGCATCCTTTTGAATTTTTTACGTATCCAGTAAGAATGAAAAAAAAAATAACCTCTCTAAAGCATTTCCGGAAGCTGTGAATGTGCTGTGATTGCTGGTTGGTATTAGTTTTGCTGGTCTGTTTTGATATTCTTGTTTGTTTCCTTGGTGGGGTTTCGTTTGGGTTTGGTTTGGTTTGGTTTTTGGTTTGTGGGGGAGGGTGTATATTTTGGGGTTTTGGGGGTTTTTTGGTTTTAAAGGTTTTTTTGGTTTTTTGCTTGGTTTTTGTTTTAATTTCTTTTTGTTGGTGGTTTTGGGGAGTTGTGTTTGTTTTTTAATGTAGATGTGCAATTCTGTATAAGGCGAAGGAGAGGAGGTTAATATTCTTTTTTAGGGAGTTTACCAAGATAGAATTTCATTCTAGGCAGCTCCTGCTTTTTCATGCTAAGCAGGCATAATTCTTTTGAAAGTGCTGGAAATACGTAACTTGATATTCAACTCATTCACATGAGCATTCCACGTTTTTTTGGTAAAATATTTTAGGTATTTGGGGTATTTTTGAAAATGCATATGACAGGTGTTCCTTCATCTAAAAAAGTGTGTATTTTCTCTCTTTTTTTCTTATTTTAATTTAAAAAGTAGGAAAAAAGTATAACAAATTAAATAACTAGTAAGATCTGAGCTTGTATTTTGACTTGGTGCTGAAAGTTGTTTGTAATACAATGTTCTTGCTTTAAACACAAGCTGGTGTAACTATGTCTTCTGCTGCTTTATTAGTGTCCATATGGAATTCTTCATCCTGGTTGTGGGTTGTTTGGGGGTTTTTTTGTCTTTCCTGAGGAATCCTGTTGAAATGGGTGATGTACTTGTAAACTGCTGGTCCATATGTTTGAGGTTTCTGTGAGAGAGTTTGTTTTGGTGTTGGATTCCCACTTGTTCTAACAGACAGCATTTCCTCCAGTCCACCCAATGCACAGTTTACTGGAGCAGGAGGTAGGTGTGGTTCTCTGGCTTTCCAGATTAGATTTCCATGATTCTAAGGCGGAGACAGAGCAACCAAATGAGGTGGGAACAGGAACTCAAGCCTGGCTAAACAGCGTCATCGTCACGGTTTGCAAGATGGTTGCAGAGACTTGGGAGTTGGTTCATTCATCACATCTCCCCTTCTGAATGGCAGAAGGAAACTTTTGTTTTCTATTAGATGTGTCTTTGAGAAAGCTGATGGTAATTCCCTAGGAAAATGTGGGAAGAAAGATGTGCTCACGCTGTTTTGGTTTATTGGCTAGTAGTGTTACTTGGTCACTGCTTGTCCAGTGTTGTTAGTAACCTAAATTGTGTCGTCAGCACACCTTCAGCACACCTTTGTTTGCTTTCTAACAAGCACCCAAACAGCTGGAAGTTTGTAACCACCCACTGGGATTAAATTCCAAATACACTATGCTGTAACTAATGAGCACTTGCTGAAGTGCTGGAGGTTAAGCCTTTCAGTCTTTGAGACTATGTTAGAGTTTTTTAGGTGGGTTGGTTTTTCTTTTGAATATGCTGAGTTGGAAGGGACCCATGAGGATCATCGAGTCCAACCCCTGACCCTACACAGGACTCTCCAAGACTCACACCCTGTGCCTGGTCCAAACACTTCTTGAGCACAGACAGGCTTGGTTTGGTTTGTTTTTTTAAAACTTGAGATTTATAAAGATCGTGACCAGCTGACAGTTGAATATTTTCTAGAAATGGAAACTCCATGGTGCCTCTGGGCAAATTGTTCCAGTGTGTTAGCAGCCTCAAGGGGAACAAAATTCCCTTACATCTATCTGGAACCGCCCACATTCCAGCTTGTATCCCTTGTCTCTCATCCTGTCACTCTGCACCATGGAGAAGAGTCATACCTATACCCTCCCACTATGTAGCTGGAAGACAGAAATAGGGTTTTCCCTGAAATCTAGGCCTTTGAGCTCTCTCAGCCTTAGAGATGATGTGCTGTATGAATCTGACTATTTGGTGACCTTCAGCCAGACTAATTTCAGTACATCAGGGTCTAAAGTAAAAAATTTCAATTAAAAGGGAAAAGAAAAATTAGCTACTTTGGCCTATTGTTTCCTGAATTTTCCTTGCTTTCTTTTAATTGCTTGGATTTCATTAGTTTTTTTGCAGTAGTTTGTAACTAGTTCTGACAGACTCATTTTGCATCTGTCTGCCGTGCTATCCAAGTCATCCTTGTCTCATAGGCCTGGTGTATTTCTGTATATTTTATTATCATTCACATTTTACAGTTGCTCTGTTATTTTATTGTTATGCTTTCCTTTTTTCCCCCCTGCAAGTAAACTGTATGTTCCTCATGTTGAATAACAAACTCACAAAACCCCATAATATTAGGACAAAAGCCAAATTGTTTTCCATCATGTTTTATTTAAAAAAAAAAAGGTAGAACAAGTAAAATTTAGGATAGCTTCAGAAGAAAGTCCTTTGTTTAGGAGCTTTTTTTGAATTTGCAAGTTATGAAAATTACTAAAGCTTGGAAGTAAAGGGACTTTCTGGGGTTGCATTCCTCTGTGTTGTTAATTGGTTGTAGCAGCTCATAGGTAAAAACACTTTTACCTGTCGAGTTAGTGCTTTATGGTTTCAAGATTGGTGATACTTGCTGGAGGCAAGTTTTTCAATGTGGATTAATTTAAATAGAACATCTTTTTGTGGTGCTCTACTTTGACTTTTTTTGGATGTTTGCAATAAGGTATCCTGAGCTGAAATACGATTTTTTTTTTTTCATAAACATGTATTATTTGTCATCATGTTATCTAGGCTATTTATAAACAACTTGGATGCCTCAGGAAGATGAATCCTATTAGAATACATTAAGTAGTATAATTGTAACAAATGATCCATAGGCAAATGCTGCACTAAACAGATTTCGAATTTCCAGCTAACAAAAACCAAGCTCTTCATTTATCTGAGATGCACAGATCTCTCTAAGAGTGTGAAAAGCTTTGTCTGAATTTTTCCACTTTTGAGAGTATTTTAGGTAGGGAGACAGATCCTCTTTAACCTTTGAGTCTTCTGGGGAATTCTTTAATCGTCAGCTGCTTTCTTAAAAGCATTGTTATGTCCTTCCATTTTTTTCTGCAGAGAGAAGAGAATTTAAATTGGTATGTAAAGCACATTCAGTCTGTCAGAATCTTACCAATCCAAGCCAAATGTTCCTTTCTGTGTGCTGTAATTAACAGTTTGGGGCATTTAGGCAGTTGAGGCATTTGCAGTGGGAGCTCAGTTGTTCCTCCACTGAGCGTGCACCAAGGTGGGGATGGGGCAGGGAGCAGCATTTAACCATCGTGGGAGTGTTTTACAGCCACGTGCAGGGACAGTTCTTATCCTTGAGCAGGGGTTTCACCAGACAGAGACATCCAGTTGTGCTTTTCCAAGGTCTTGAGAAGGTCTTTAAATCCAGTCGCCATCCTGCTCATCCCTCCTCTTCAGCTCCTGTGTCTGCCTCAGGCACAGCCTGCTCAAAAAGCACAATAAAATTTCAGGTGCACGTCTCAGTTTTACCACTGCTGTAGGATCTGGTGTGTAATGCAAAGAGAATATTCTCAGTTGTAAACTTTGCCATAAAAATATTTCTTGTGTTTGTCTGGCTCTGAGGTAGCTTTGCTGACATGATTATTTCTATCAGTCTGTTATGATTCTGCAGTAAGCTTATTTACCATCTGCTTTCAAGATGTGTGTTCCTGGCTAAAACATGATGTTTCCAGCTGTCATTTGCCTGATAGTGTTAGGTGGAGAAAATAGCAACAAAAGATGAGGAAAAAAACCATTTAAAAGTTGCTTCATCTTCTGTGGAATATTTTTCAGAATTCAGTCTTGCAGTTATTAAAATTTGAAGTGCTTGAGGCATGGACAGGCAGATGGGATATGATCCTTTGCATCTTAGTGTCTTCTGCCAGAAGACATGGTTTTGGGGGAGATATTCCTCTGTGTTCCTTCATTCCTCCCCTCAAAATATAATGGACTTGGAAAAAAAAAACCAAAAAAACCAAACAAAACCGAAAACCAACCTGCAGCATTCCCCCCTGCATTGTTATGGGGGTTTGGGTTTTGACATACTCTATCTATCTTGATTTGTTTCATTGAAAAGTAAGTTTTGCCTTTATCAGTAATTTTTAAAGACTGTTCATTTTTGCTGTAAAAGTTAGAAGTATGTACAGTATGTGGTCATGGAAAATTCACTGGAAAACCTTCCTTGACGTTGCCCCTTCCCTGTCCACTCCATCATCCTAGCATCTGTCTGTAGCTTCTCATCTGGATAGTAAGATCTGGATGTAGACTGTACATATGATCACAGAGAAAACAACAATATCTAATAATAGCTGATAGATTCTCTTGTATTTTATGTAGAGAACTGAAATAAACATCAACAAAAATTACAGAACACAGGAGTGTGATGAGAGAATGGTCCAGATGTTGCTTACAAAAATTAAAAGCAAATCTGTAGTTTTTTCCTAAGTACTTGAGCTATGTAGTAATGGCCCTAAAATTCTACTTTTAGAACGGCTGGGGAGTAATAGAGCAATATAAAATTGTTAAATACATGGCAAAGATTTAACATTTCCAAATACTTTTGCAGCTGGAGCTTTATCAAGCTGTTCAGTTTACGGTTCTATTCTACATTAAATGTAGCAGGTTTTTGGTTTGTTAAATTTCCTTTAGTAGTACAGAAGGTTGTTCTATCTTTACTGTATTACTTCAGTTTTATATCCAGCACAGCATCAGGGTGACCAGCAGGTCAGTCTGGAGGTCCCTTTAAACCCTTATTCTGTGTGCAATGATGGCTGGAAAAAGTGGCTGAAGTATCTATTTTACCTTTCCTGCTCTTCTTTGCATCAAGTGCTGCAGGGCTGGATGTAGTTTCTGTGTACTTATTAATCTTTAACAACCTTCTTCTACTCACATGTGTTCTATCTTCCTTAAATCTAGATATAACCTTTGCCTCTCTAAACATCCATTAGCAGGGGAGTTCACAGATCAGCCGTTTGCTGGGTGATGGGTCACGTCATCTGGTTTTGAAGCTGTTTCCTGTTAGTTTCAGTTGATTCCTCCTGCTCCTTATTTTGGAAGACAGAGTGAAGAATCAATTTTTATCACCTTGACCTTGAGGACCGTGTTTTTATAGGCGTTTGTTGTTTCTCCCCTGAGCTATGTCTTTCTGGAAAGAGACTGAAGTGGGGTTTTTTTTTATGTGGGGATTTTTTTGTACAGAAGTTCTTTTAACTTTGTCCATCTTAAGTTTTGCTTCTACAAATCATTTCTGGTTCTACTGTATCCTGTTTTGAGATAGGGCACCAAGATGACACACAGCATTGATGTGGACAGACCATGGATTTAGACAACAGCAAAATTAGTTCTGTGTTGTTTTCCTGAAAGTTCCTTCTAGTTTACATTTCTGAAAAACTACTGATATATTAAAAAAATTTCTCCACTTGTATTTCTTCCTCTTCGTCTTTATTTATTTTATCTGTCATTGAGTGTCCACTCAGTGTCCTGTGTTGCTTCTTTTTTTCCTAACACTTAGGAGAAGCTTGGCATCTCATGCTATCTTCGTGATAATGCTGTGGTGAAAGTGTATGGAAGTAAAATGTCACTGTTTCATTTGTTGTTTAAATTGTTATAGAGGAACAGGGTGGCTAAGTTCAATTAACTTGGTGAATGCAGAATTCAGAAACTACCTCTGGTACTTTAGATCTGGTTTTTATTCAGTTATAATAACGTATAGGGCCCATCCTAGAAAGCAAGGCCCTAGAATGGTATTCATCAGCTGAGGGAAGTCTGCAGAGCTGTATTTTCTTCTTGGTAGAAATGTTTAAGGCCAGGTTGGATGGAGCTCTGAGCAGCCTGGTGTAGTGAAAGGTGTCCCTGTCCATGGCAGGGGGGGTTGGAACGAGGTGATCTTTAGGGTGCCTTTCAACCCAGGCAGTTCTGGGATTTATGTAACCATGGAGTTATCCTCAAGCTCACCCCATCTTTAGACCTCATCAGTTTATGGTGTCTCTACAGGACACATACATTTTTCAGTTCTTGTAATTACAGCTGGTGTTAATACACTCAAATTATCTTGCTACATCTGTTCATGTGTTCTTAATTGTAGCTACAAAAAACGACCAGATAGAAACTCCCTAATGTTCATGCTCTTAGTACCAGCCGAGGGAAACCAACACCTGATTTAGCTGGCTTTGAGGTGCAAATGTTGGTTTGGCTTGCCTGTGAAGAGAAAATCAAGTTTACTGTTGCTGACCTCTCAGAAATGATCTCGTTTGTGTTTTGAGGGTCTTACTGAAAACTAAAATGACTTCTTTTTTTTTCCCCCACCCCATCAGAAACTTAATTAAAGGTCAGAACAACCTTGTAATTTCTTAACACACCAAACCTTTGTTCATGTTACATTCAGTTTCTTTACTTGGTCTCTCTGTATTCACAGGTCAGAATATGTATAAAAGAAAGTAAGTTAGAGCATGCATCAAGAAATCCAACACATTTAACTGAAATGGATGAGACTCTTATTTTCTCCCTTAGCGAACAAGAAGTAATGGCTGCATATTTGTTGTTCTCTTACGTTGAACATCAGGTAGAATATAAATGACAAATGGCCAGCTTCTGCTATATACCAGAAATTATGGCAGAATAACTAGACTACCTTGCATTTTTTGCACTTAACTTCAGAAGTGACTGGTTTGATTGTGCTATTTGAAATTCTAACTTTCAGAACAGTCTTAAAGTGCTAAAACTGAACTTGGAACTGAAATTGCAGGAAGATGGCACTAAAATAAAGTCATGTAGTATTTCTGGCTCCAAGCTGCCTCAGAGTGCTCTGTAAACTTGTAAATATTGCACATACCTGACCTTTATCAGTTACTGAGAACAAGGAAACTCTTCCACTGAGGTAAAGATGGTGACAGAATCTGTGCACAGGTCTGAGGCTGAAATTGGAGCAGGTGGTTTGTTTGGCACTTGGCCAGATTTTTAAATCACCAATTCAACTTCGGTCACCTGCAGAATAACCAAAGTCCATGCTCTATGAAAATGGGCAGGTCTCCCCCATCCAACTAAATGGGCTAACACACATTTTTTCGGAAAGCATGCAACTTTAATTCCAAGTTTTCAGTGAAAGGAAAATGCAGTGTTTGTGTCTTCATTTGAAAAGTGTACCTTACTTCCATTTTGTATCAGGATTGTCCTGCAATTCAGTCTGGGACTGTTCTTATGTTTTGGGTTTTGTTTTTTGGGTTTTTTTCTGTTAAACCAAAGAGTAAATTTTCCTCTTTCTATTAAAATAGTTAAGTGCTATGACATCTTTTTGGAACAGAGGATTAGGGGAATGATAAAATAAACTCCTGAAAATACTATAATGTGTGAACATTACTTCTGGTTATTATTCCCCTTCTAACAGAAGCAGGGATATTAGAATAGACCAGATATGAAATGTGTAGATACAGTAATATATATTTTAAAAATTGTGGGGGATTATTTTTGTGTTTTGGTTCCAGTCATGCTCTCTGCATGCAATCCATACAGCTGTGCCCAAAAGTATCCATGTGGATCTTAATACCCATGGGAAGCTGGTTTGTAAGATTGGCACCCTGATTTGCATGTGAAAACCCAGTGATTACTGTCAGAATGCTGCAATCAGAGATGCAAGCTGGAAGTTCCACCATGTCCTATATAATTTCAACTTAGAAAATTAAGGTGCTGTGCATATGTACTTTTCATGCAAAAATTATAAATAGGTATTGAAACTATTGGTTAAAATGGTTAGACAAAAAAATTACTGAACAGGCCTACAGGTTCTGAGAAAGAAATCTGCTTGATGAACACAGCTCAGGATTTTTTCACGATTTTAAGGATAGATAAGTTTTATTAAGTGTGTGGTGTGATGTTAAATGGCACTGTGTAAATTGGAGAAGTAGATGAGGGGGTGGGTTCCAGTAATGTAGAAAAGAATCTGAGGTTTACTATGACAGGTGAGTCAGAGCAGCACTATTCTGGTAATATTATATATAGCTTCTTTTGAATTGGTTATTTTACTCATCTGTAAAAATTTTCATTTGATAAATACTGTCTGCATTATAGATTTTTTTTTTTTTGGGGGGGGGAAGGAACGTNNGGGGGGGGGAAGCTTGTAGAAGACTTCAATTGCCTATAAATTTATATTAGTGTTTTCCAATCTCAATGGTTCTTCCTCCCACCTGCACCCACACTGAATCAGGCTTTAATATGATTTCTTTTCTGCTGCCTTAGAAACAAAAATGCTTTCATTGATGTTTATGTATTAAAAGCATTTCTTTAATTTCAGATCTGTTTCCATGCAAAGACTCCATAGAGGTCAGCTTGGCTGTTTGTGTCAGCATGTGTGTGCACAGGCTTTGTTAAATCTGAGGTGAAAAATATATGTGTGTGTGTGTATACATATATTCTAAATCTGATTTTGCTTCTAGGCAAGTCAGACATTCTTTTAACTTGTAACTTCTTCGTTACAAAGATCAAATTTTAAACTTACTGTTAGCCCTTGCTATAATTACTTTGTTAACAGTTAAGATCAGACTTCAGTGCTTCGCTGCAGCATTTTCAATTATCATTACTTCTGTTTTCAGTTGTAGAGTTTGCACCTGGATTGCCTTTAATTGCTGTAGCTCAGACTCTCTGGCCACTCAAAAAGTCTGAAAACACAGAAAGAAATGATGCCTGAGATGGCCACCTAAAAACAGAGACTAGACAAGAAAAAGGGAATAAAGGTAGGAATTTATTTGAAGGGCCTTCAAAGGTGCACCCTGGGCAGTCAAAAAGGCGACACCCAAGATGGACCCCGAGTCACGAGTTCTTCACACTTCAGCAAGTTTGGTTCATTTGCGTATCAGGGTTAATTCTCCAGTTAAAACTTCAGTTAATGATGTAACTTCCTCAAGATTACCCTCTTTCTTAAGATGTTGGTTTACACATTTTGGGCCTAGGACAGTCTGGGTGTCCTTGGAGAGAAAGCTTGGAGAGGCTTGTTACGTCTAACTAGCATGAGAGAACAGAAGTTAACCAGCTACAAGAAACTTCAGAGTTACACACTAGGCAGTACTGGATTTGAAAAATGTAAAAGTTAGAACCTAAGGCATCAGAAATGCTCCGGCGGAAAGACCAATGAATACTTATTTCTTAAATGTTTGAGATTTTTTTTGTTGTACATTATTTTTTAATGCATTCCCACAGCATAACTTTTTACTTCAGGGCATGTTACAGTATGTATTTATAATGAGGCTGACTGTGTTCTTTCTTGCTCTGGTGCACATGGCTCGAGTGAAGTCACTGTGAGACTTGCTAAGATAATATTCAGACTATTAATCTTTACATTAGTCTCACGTGGAAGAGCAGCTAATATTTAAGACTGAATTTAAGGTTATTGCTGTAGGTTCCAAAGTTCTTTTGTTCCATTGTTGCATATTTTTCTCATTTTCCCCTCTTGCTTGTTTTGTTCCTTTGGAAAATTATTGTTTCTGAATATTGAAGACAATCAGGAGTAGAATTCGGTTTTTTTCCTGGATTTATTAATATACAACATGACTTGTTATTCATGCAGTGTACTAAGTCAAAACTCTGGAGGATTTTTCAAAGGGATTATGTGGAGTTAGATTGGAAGGGTAAGGAGAGTATTTCAAGACAATCTTCCTGCAGGGTAAAAGGCTCGGTGCGAGATTAGATATACATTATTTGTGTTGTTGCTTGCTCTGGGAGGAAAGTAAAAGAATCTTAATGTAGAGTTGAAAAAAAGGAAAGGAAACCAAAAAGTGAGTAAATACAAGTTGTTTTTCAAAAGGTGTCCTTCTTAGATGTCTCTTTATGCAAGATATCAGTCTGACTGGATATAAGTGAGTTTTAGTACCAGCTCCAGTTAAGGATTAATTAAATAATCCCTTAGTTAATGATGCTTGTCTGTTATGCATTGGATTATAGGGATCATTGCTGATGGCACACTGTGGGTAGTAATTTATGGTGAATTTCTTTTAGCCAGAGCTACATGGTAAAACTCCAGAGATGGCTGAGTCATTACTCAGAGAAAAAATCAGGAACACTGGACTTGTGGAAGAGGAGAGAGTAAAGGAGGAAAGTGGTTCAATACTAAATCATGTTTGCTGTTGACTTGTCCCTTCTTCCCTACCATATAAGTAGGAAATGAAGGCAATATTGTGTGGATACTTTAAAAAAAAATCAAAAGCAAAAGCCAGAAGAAGAGGTGGTTCTGAGGGGGGGCAGGAGAGAAGGAAACCAGTATCAATAACAAAAATTTAAATACTCGAACTTTGTTACCGGTATGTTGATAGAGTGCTTTCTCTGGAACTTGAAAGAGCCTTACCTGGTGCTGTTACAGTGGTGGGGATGCCTTTTTAAGTACAATTCCTGTTTGCAAATACATACTCTTGATTTTGAGTGATTATTTAACAACATGCCTGTAATTTAGTTAATTAGAGTGGAACATTAACATTAGGGTTTTTGTCATTTTGGTTAGTGTTCAGAATTTTTTTGCAAACCAAAGGAACTGTATATTATCAGCATGCAATACGTTTTTACAGAAGCCAGAGAAGTCTCAATTTGACCTGCCAGCTGCATTGTGCAGTATTCAGTAAGGACAATTTAACAGAGTATTACAATCCTGCTGTCTTTATGACTGGCTGCTCTACAAATTGTGCAGAATTTGGAAGAATGCTACATCCATTCCAGACTGATAGGCCAAATGAATAATACTATTTGTTTGTGGAAATGATTTTTGAGTATTTACATTCAGTGGACATTAAGAATGTTCCCCTTAGGCAGAAGTGTGAAACACCCATCAGTTACTATTTGGAGGAAGTAACTTGGGAAACCACCGCAGCTTTCTTGTTTAATGAATGAGACTGAAAAGTTTTGAAGAGAAGTATTGAGCTACAATGAATACTTCTTGTAGCTGACCACTCTGCTGTTGTAGACACCTTTGTAGAAAGTGAATGGAAAGGAAACACGATTTTAAGTTTAGAACCCAAAGCAAATCCCCCTGCCACATTTCTCAACTCTAAACATACTCCTAAAAGGTTTATGTATAAACCTTTTCAAGAGCAGAAAGTTGCTATACTTACTCATTTCACATCATTCAAATGGAATAAAAATAGAAAACTATGATTCCTTTTCTGTGCTGGCTTCGCTTCCAGTTTTAGTTTTGGTTCTCAATTAGCAGCGTCATGTCTTAACACACCTTAAAGAAAGTTTTCTCAAACTGATTTGCAGAAAAAAAAGTGTACAATAGGTGCCACTTCTGTTCTGGTGGGTTGTGGTTAGATTTGCTTGTGTAATGTTATTAGGGGACATGTTTTCACTAAGTCCAAAAGAACAAAATAGTAGTTGTTCAAGAACTTTCTTTGCTTGTATAAAATCATTTCTGTAGAGGGAAATGCAAGTCCGTAGTCAGATATCTAGTTAAATTATTTTCCCCTTTATGCAAGGAACTGTTTACTTTAATTCTTGACCTGTTGTTATGGATGAATGTTGTAAGTACTGAGTTATGAATCCTCCTTCCTATCTCTGATCACATCTTGTCATTTCTCTTCTTTGAATCCCAAAATATTTGTCATGTCGTTTTCAGCAAATATAGTAAACAGTGAAGCTTTAGCCTTCAACAAAATGCTTTCCATTCATGGAAACCCTTATGGGAAGCTTAAATTAGCTACCCTTACATTACACACTGTTGAAATGCTCTGAGCCACTGTTGCATAATATGTTTTCCAGTATCTCTGGAAAACTCAGTTATTATCACTTTAATATCAAACAAAACTCTGTGCCTGTGAGCTCAGAATGAGTAATAGCTAAATTTTGTGGTTTATTTTAGTGTAGCACGGGTTCCAGATGGAATAGCCCTTTTTATCTCTACAGATTATTTTTTTCTTGAATATAAAACATTTTATTCTCCCTCATTTTTACATTATAACTTTTCCATGATTTTTTCATTAAAATGAAGCAGTTGGCAAATGGACTTTTCGTCAGCTCATTCTTTATCTATTTTTTTTTAACAGATATGACCATAAATCAGTTAATTCAAATGCAGTGCCGCTCTCAGTTTCATCTCTCTTTTCTATGTTTGAAATGAGCAGTGTTTTACTTTATTATTGTGATGGAGCTGAAACAGTACATCATTGCATTTCCCCAAAGAAGTAGGTGTATGCCATCAGCTTACAGCATTCAGCTGAAGTGTTGGGGCATGGAAGAGAGCAGGAAAGATGAAAAAGAAAGTCGATCACGACTTGCTTTTGATGGTTTTGTGTTAAGTTGTCACCAGCAGTCTCTTGCCTTTTGAGACCAATTTTGTTTAAAGCTCTGCTCAATTTCCGTAAATATTCTAGCACATGGAAAAAAAATCTAAATTTTTTACAATTTTTAATGCTTTTTCTGTTGTAAAAAATGTTCTCTAGTGTCATGCAATTATAGGCTTCTGAGACGGGAAGGGGGAAGGAAAATTAGATGTTTCTGAGACCTTTAAATAACCTACTCCAAATAACTTTTTCCCAGAATAATGTTTCATTATTTTGTTCTGACCTATATAGGTTAGAAGCAAGAGCCATGTCCTAATGGAAAAAGAAGCATTCTTATTTTCCTAATGATATGAAAGTATGGGATTTTACAGGCTGTCTGTTTAAAACTGCTTGAAAGGCTTGGGTGAGTGGACGAGGGTGTGCTTGTCACAGGAGCTTTCACTGAGCCAGACGGGCACGGGCCCCATGCTGGGGATGCTCTGGAGCTGGATTGCACTGCCTTAGCATGAGCATAACTGGTTAATGCTGCAGCACAGCTAACATTGGCATTGGCTAATAAATATTGTATTACTGGGCAGTGTATTTTTGTTTTCGTGCTGTTAATTGAGGAGAGAAGCTACAATGAGCTACATAAGAAAGGATAGACTTGTGTTTTAATATGGATTCAGAAGATTTCAGGTCATCGTCTTCCATTTGGGTTATATTTTTTTCTCCTTGTTTTGCAGCCCAGTAAGAGATAAGAGCTTTACCACCCACACTGATGGAGTTTTTGGTGGCTTTTGTTTTCAGCTGTGAAATGACATAAGGTTGCTGAGAAAGTGGACTCGGTAAATTTAAAGCACTTTTTCAGTAACCTTTTGGATAGGGTGTGTGCATGTGTGCCTGGAAGTTTAGTGATTTTAGAAAATTGATTGAAAGGGTTCCTGTGAGATGTCTGCCCATCAGAATTTTTCCCTTTTTATTGTTTTACTTTCTTTTTGGTCTATGTATCATAATTTCTGATCCAGTCTTTTCCAAAATTTTAGGAGTGATGCTTTGCAATTACCTTTGAATCCTGCCTTCTCAATATTCTTCTGAAATACTGCATCTTCTGAAATACTTGTGTTTTTACCCACTTTTCTTGGAGAGTTCAGTTTTCTGGAGTTTTTTAGTATGCTGGGGCTTTAAAATCATGTAGCTTTTGTGCTTTTGGTTTATATGGATTCAGGCATAGAGAGTTTGATGCCCAGTTTCTTACTGTAACACCTTCATGTACCAGCAAATTTTGAATGGTTTGTAATCTGGTTTTCTTTTTTTTTTTTGATGTTTCCATACTGAATTCTGAATCCTATGTCATGTTTGTTACTGAAAATAATTTTCCTTTTTTCTTTTAAGACTACAAGTGAAAGGGTGTGGAAGTCAGTGAAACTAATAATTCATCTGTAAGTGTTTATTGTGGAATATCAGTCTGGGAAAAATAAAACACTGACTTGTTTATCACATCTTATTCTATTTCATATGAATTATATAAGGTTTCTTCTCCTCCCTTTTAGATGTCTTACTATTAATTATATTATGGAGAATCCAGATGCGGAATGCTTATAGAAGAACCCAAAAAACTGTTATATAAGAGAAGGTCAGGTTAGTTAAATTATAGCATGGATTTGGTTTTTTTAATTGTTACAGATGTTAGAGAATGAAAGTGAAAAGGAGCATTTCAGGATGAATCTCTCAACAGATATGATGCTGTGGTACACTCTCACCCAAGTTTTCTGGATTTTTTTCGTTAACTGGAATTTGAGTCCTTGCAGACATGAAGTTTCTGCAGTCTGCTTGTTGGGAGTAGCAAAAAAAAAAAAAAAAAAAAC
>VZRR01010087.1:793339-849213 GCA_013398015.1 Oreocharis arfaki
CAGAGATGTCAGTTGTCTTTTGCATTAAAAAGGTGTGAGCCAATTCCTTTCTATGAAGGGAATGAAGTTTGAAGCCGTGGTGTTATTGCTGGAGAGAGGAGGTGGGGGGCTGTTTTCACTCCTGAGGGCACGACCCATATTGCTTGCAAATGGCCCACATTACCTGTGTCTATTAGGGACCGGTCAAGCTTGGCAGCTTAAGACATTAATTCTGTTTACAGTGTTGCTCTAGTCTATTACTGGCTGAATAGCGTTCTGGTCAGAAAAGACAGGGAGTGTGATGGGGCAGCAGCGGCAGGAAGGCCTTAGAAAATAAGTGGGTTTTGCAATTGTCCATATTAAAGGCTGAGCAAATGCACTGCAGGTCCACCGCAGCAACAGTGCCTGCGCCCCGGAGTGTGGGAACAACCAACCAACCCCTCTTGCTGGTGAAAGCCTAGGCCAAAAGGGATTCCTGCAGAGTTCCTCTATTCTTCCTGGCTATTCTTAAGTATTAAAAAAAAAAAAAAGTTAGTGGGCAAGAGATTTAATTCATATTCTTAGGCCTTTAAACTTGCCATGAATTTTTATTCACACGAAGTTTCCAGTCCCTGCAAGGTACTGAATGGTGACTTTTTATTTTGAACTTGTATTTGGAAATGATTACTCAGTTACAGGTTATTTTAGTTTTCTGGTATTTAAGTGTTTCATTTGGAAAATGAATGTTCAGTCTACTTTGTCTTGCCCCAGTCTGAACCACTGTACAATGGAAATAAAATGTAATTACTTCATTTTTAAAGTGAGCAGATTGCTGAAACATCTGTGGAAGAATTTTGTCACTAAAATATATTTCTTAATGGTTCAAACAAAGGTCTTGTTGAAAGTGAAATAGATGAAACAAGTAATCTCCTCAGAAATAATAGGTTCATAGTAAATTTGAATATTGTTGAGTTGTTGAATTGACAGGTTTTGCCCCAGAGTTCTCTCTTTGAATCCTTTATAAAGAAGTAGCACTAAAAAATGTTGCAGTAAGTTACAATACAAAAATATTAGATAACAGAATATGTGACAGTAACATTTCTGTGTTGGATTTATATGCATATTTTCCATTTAATTTTGATTAGTAAAGTGGTGAAATTGCAATAAGCAGCAGTGGCAATCGGTGTGTGTATATACATACATTTACACACTGATTTATGTGTCTATATACAGACATACACATACAGAATTATGTTTTGGAATACATCAGGAAAGAAAGAAACCTGCTAAACATATGCAAAGAGTGAGATGCTTCCAATTTTTCCTCTTGTGAAACTAGGAATATAAATCTCCACTTTATTCAAGTGCCACAGCTTACTTGAGTAAGTAGAAATGTGCCCGAGAATAAAGTACCTGGGGGAAAAAAAAGCAAGCTTTTTAATCTTCCTCACAGTTGTTAATCAAAATAGAGAAATTAACAGTACTTGTTATAACAGTTCTTGAAATAAGTATGGAGTATATTTATGAATTTTAGAGGTGTGTGAAACTTAATAAATAGTTTAGGATTATGTGTTATAATATATGGAAAAAACACGATCTCATTTCAGAGTCTTGGTGAAACTTGAGAGCATTTTATTGGGGGAAACAGTTTTTCTCTAAAGAGTGGGAAAAGGTTTTTTTTGTTTGTTTTCAAGTAATAAAATGTTACTGTGTATCAGATGAGCAGCTGTCTGTGAAAATGCCATTTTTACATGCAGATACTCTCTCTCAAATAGACAATTTGAGATTTCCACTGCTTTTTACACATGAAATCATCATTTGGTTCCTTCCAAGCAGGCAAAGTCCTGCTAACAGAATGGAGGAGACACAAGAAAAAGTTGCCTAAAACACATGTAGAAGTGCAAGTGATTTGGGGTTTGCTGAGGAAAGAGAGTAACTATCAGCCAAGGCAGTCTTGTTTCTTGGCACTTCCTTGGGTCTGGCTGAGCTGGAGCTCGTTTTCCACATTGCAGCCCTCCCTGTGCTGTGCTGGTCCCTAGAAAGGTGCTGCTCACACCCCGGTGTTTTGGCTGTGGCTGAGCAGTGCTGGCACAGCAGCAATGCTGTCTCTCCAACATTCCCCTCTTGCCTGTGGGCTGGGGGTGGGCAGGACCTTGGCAGGGGCTGTAGCCAGGACAGCTGATCCAGCTGACCAAAGGGATATTCCATACCATACCATGTCTGCTCAGCAATAAGAGAAAGGGCGGGCAGGGGCACTCATTATTACATTTGTCTTCTGTAATGACTGCCATGCCTGGTGAAGCCCTGCTTGCCAGGAAGTGGCTGGACATCGCTTGTTGATGGGAAGTAGAGAATAAATTGAATCTTTTCCGTCTCATTTTCTCCCTCCTCTTCACCTCCTGCTGAGGAGAGGAGTGTCAGAGCAACTTGATGAGCACCAGCCAAGGTCAACCCACTGCAAGCATAAATCTCAGGCTTTTTGACTTGAGATGTTGCTGGTTCATCTGCAATGGCTTATTGGTTACCTTTCAGTGCATAAGGCTTCTGTTTTCATAGCTGTTATCAGCCATGTGTATTCAGCTTGCGCTCTCAGAATACATTCAGATGTAGAAATCCAGTTGAATTCAGTGTTACCTTCACAACTCATTCGCTGATATGTGGGTTTATGGAAGACCTACTAATGCTCTGTTAAGTGGCAAACATATTATGTCTTCCTATATGAAATGAAAGCAGGTTTTTTTTCTGAAAAAGCTGTCTCCAGCTAAAGCTTTCTAGAAACTTCTGTTTGCTGGCATAACAGACTCTTTGTATACAATCTGTGCTGTCCTGCAGTGTGTTTCCTTCTAAATCACAGGACTGGTAACAATGCTGCAAATTATTGGCTGCTTTATTGTACTTGTAACTGCCATACTGTTCTGATTGAAATGTTCCTCCTCTGTAATCGCTTGCCTGATCACGTAGCAACACGCACAGATGACATTAATCCTTCCTTATGAGAACTGTAATAAATGTGCTGCGTCCCTTCCCAAGGTTAGAGCCAGCTTGAGCTTTTTTCAGTTAATAGACCTATATGTGTCAAAATAACTGATTTTTCAAACTCACTGGCAGTGGCCTGAGTATTCCTGGATCAGCTTTTTCATTCAGCAGAGGAAAGCATTTTCTTTGGCCTCGGGAGAGAGAGATGTTCTCCATCAAAATAGTGATTTTTTTTCCTCTTCTCAAGTGAGAAGTACCTCTCAATGTAAAACTACCTCTCCTAACTTTAGAATAGGAAAGTATTTCTCGTAAGTCCAGGTAGAAGTCTTTACTTCATTGCATATTCTTGGATAATAAAGTGATGGCATAAAGAGCTGAGCAGAGACACAGAGCATGTGCTGGGAAAGGCAGTGCTGAGGCAGTTTTTAAAATTTCTTTTGATGCTACTATGTTGATGGTAGCAACAAATTATAGATGCTTGCTGTCTCTTTTCAGTGTCATTTATGTAGGACTGAGTTCTTAATGGATAAAGAAACAATAAATTATTGATTTTTCCTATTAACGTTAATATTTTTTGGCTAAGAATGCTTTTCAGCTCTCACCTTCGTGCTAGAAATGTTAGTCATTGATCACATAGGTGATGTTAGTCCTTCTGCAGGGACTAAAATGCTCGCAGAAGCCATGGATTTCTGAGACTGCTTCTGAGGCAAAGTGAACAATGCCAGAAAAGGTTGAATGATCCAATCCAAACCCAAAGTTTTATCTCAAAACTGTCATTCTCCTGAGGGAAGACAGAAATGCTGTGCAAAGAGCTGTGTCCTGAAATCTGCTTAGAAATCAAAATTATTTGAGTTCTGCAAAACTGACAGACAATTTTGTATCAGCTTTATCATCACTGCAAGGCAGGTTGTTCATTAGCTGCGGGCACACGCTCCATTCCTACATGCAGTTATGAGTACTCTTGCATGCAATTTTCTTTTGATCTATACAGTAGAGAAGAAATAGAAGACCTTTCTTTCTTAATTATTGATTCGAAGTTTTATAAAATTCTGAATTTAGGAATTGTAAAGCAGTGCTCTTAAATGCATAATTTGCTCTTATGCAATGCCTTGTTTATAAACTATTTCACTTATGATCAGGGCACAAAGCAGTTTCTGACGTTTGTAAATCCCAATCTGGTCTCCAGTCATTGAGGATGTTATTTGGATTTGCAGTGATACTGGTAAATATATGCAATGCAACACAGAAAATTCCAAATGCTGTTGACAGGTTTTGACAGTCATAATCCTGATCTCATCCAGTATGTTGCGTGCTGTTGACAAGGGAACTATTCTTTTTCTTTCTGTTCATATGTAGCATATATTTGGAGTGTTCTGAGCTGTTTGTCTAATTATAAATTCCCGTTTTAAATGTTCACAAGGATTAGCTTGGTGTCATCATTTGTAATTTTGCAGTTCAGGGAGAAGAATAGCAAAGAGTTTCTTTGAATTACAATACCGTGTGCTTAAAAAAATGTAGTAAAAAGGGGACATGTCTGACCCCCCTTTCTCTGCCACGTCAGTGTGAGGTTCTCTCCTCTTATTGTTCCTGTCTTGTAAAAACCCATCTCAGCTGTTGTGGGCAGCTAGGGACAAGATGTGCACAGTGCTCTCTTACTCTCTCCATTGCACCCCAGAGCTCCAGGGGATCAGGGTATTAGGAGGACTCATCCCCGTGCTTTCTAAATTCTTTTTTGGACCCGCAGGTCCAAGACATGGATTTGGTTCCCTAGAATTAGGGAGACAAGTTTCTTCACACATACTTTTGCAGAGACTCATTGAACTCTTCATGTCAGTGCATGTGGGACCCATTTTGGGAATGCCTGTGCCTTTCATGTTCCTGGATACGTTACCAGGAGAGCCATGTCATACTGCATATCCCCCGTGCTGTGCCGTGGACCTGGTCTGCTACAGGGATCCTTAAGCAGAGTGTTTTGCTGGATAAACATACTCCTAATCTGCTATTTTTACCTTTAGAATTCTGTAGAAAAATTATCCTTCTTTGTGAAAAGATTTTCAGAATATTTTGGTAGGCTGCCCGTCTCTCATTGAAGTGGAAGAAGTGTTGCATGCAGGCTTTTTTTAGCCACATGGTACTTTTCGTCCACCTAGCATATGCTTAGGAGATCAGGATATCAAATGCTTTACTTTGGAACAAATACTCTTGGTGAGAGTAAATATGGCTTGGTGAAGAAAATTGAATAGAGGAGTAGCATCTGAGTGACTTACAAAATTTTGTAGAAATATATTCCAGCAAATTTTACTGTGAAATACATCATAGTTTATCGTTACTGTAATTCTGATTTATTTTTTCCCCTCAGAAATCATGAATTCTTCATACCCAGAAAGTAAGGATAGGTTTGATCTGTTAGCTGGAGGAATTCTTCCACGGACAACAGAGGAAGAAGCTGGATTGCTGAGCTTACAGTCTGTAAAGGCCTGGATCTGGGCAAGTTAAGAACAATTTTAGCTTGCAATTTAGACATTTCTTCTTGCTTTGAATAACCAATAGGGGGACTCTTTATACATTTATTGGAAGTTCTTTGCAGTCTGTTAACTAATAGAGTTGCTGTCTTCAGGCTGGAAGCAGTTGTGTGGAGCAGGATGTGGATTCTGCAGCCATGAGGGCTGAGTGCTCTTTGCTCCAAGACCACACGAAGTTCTTCACCAAAAGGTGTGCTTTGCGATCCTTTACCTTTTCTGATGTGAAATGTTGTGACTTTTACTCATCTTCAAATGCCAGGCTGTGTGCAGAGGTGCATAGTAGGAAACATATGCACTGAGAAGGCACAGGATAATGCAAGACAAGCGACTAATGATGGCAGCAGTTCAATACTGTGGACCTTTTGCCTTCCCACGCAGACAAAACTCAGTCCAGTAGAGTTTGCATTCTTTATTTAATATTCAGTTTTCAGGTAACCCCTGTACCTAAATTGATGCAGTGGGAGTACAGATTTGGCTGGGGCTTTATTGATCATATATATTTAGTCCTTGAAGACTGAAAATATATCTGAAAAACCTATTATTATACTTAATTCAAGCCACTGTTTCAATTTGTGTTGCAGTCTGTTGTTATAGAGAATGTAGAAGATAGCTAGAGACTAGTAGATCACAGCTGGAACTGAATAATAACCTTACCAAACATTCCAGTAGCATTTTAAAATGCTCTTCAGAATTTCATCTTTTTCACTTTTGTGTTTGCTAATGAAAAGACTGTGGAGTCACAAAAAAGGGTTTCTAAAGTTTTATCCTTCCTTGCCCATCTTTTTCTTACACTGTGTGACATGATCACAGCTATGCAGCCATCCAGAGCCAGATTTGATTGTGTGCCTGTGGAATGTGAAGTAATTCAAGGCAAAAGGACACTCATAAGTTTTATTTTGGTTGGTAGATTTTATTAGAAGCGATAAGTGAAAAATCTTGTAAAGACATGCTGGGATTATTCCTTTAAAAGAACAAACTTGGGCTGAGGTGCCTGTTACTAGACGGGGAAGTGTATTTTAATGGGATAATGAAGCATGCCAAATGTAGTTTATTTCCATTTTTACACTGATGTACTATTGTATTCATCCCTAGCACCCACAGAAATCTTGTCTGTTGTCATCTTTGTCATTTTAATTGACAGAAATGTAATATTTAGCCAAAATAAATGAAGTATAACTTTCAGCTGATAAAAAATATAAATGAAGTATAACATTTCAGCTGATGAAAAAGACTGCCCAGTTTATATTTGGTGATGTAGATAATACTTTTGCAGAGTATTTATCTGTTCTTAAAATGCCTGTAAAATACAGGTAATGAGCAATATTTGTGTCCTATGAATTTGAATCAATGAATGGAAGTATTCTCTCATTTGTGCTTACTTTCTCTGCTAAAAAGGAGAGTAGCTCATATAGGTGTAATGAATGCTGAAAACCAGTTTGCTTTTTGTACTGGATTTCTTTATTAGCATGAAAAAAAAAGTCTGCTTTTTTTGAGTTGAACATCGTAGTTCCTGATGGCTGAGCCATTGCTGTCAGGTCTTCTAGTGAGGCTTTGATACAATTATTCTTCTGGGAATGAGTTCTTTTTCCATGCTGGAATATATGATTTCACAAATGACTTGGAAGAACCTTTGTGTCAGTACCTCGGTCTTGATAGGGCTGTGTGTGCTTTTCGTAAGCAAATTAGGGTGTGTTTAAGAGAAACCATGAGGAAGCAAAGACACCTCCGGATGGAAAATGAATGTCACGGAGTAACTGTTAGCAGTTTACTTTGGCACCCAGATTAGCATCCT
Organism: Oreocharis arfaki; assembly: GCA_013398015.1. Lineage (NCBI taxonomy): Eukaryota > Metazoa > Chordata > Aves > Passeriformes > Paramythiidae > Oreocharis > Oreocharis arfaki. The sequence continues at coordinate 800,588 of VZRR01010087.1, forward strand.
GATCTAGTTCTAGTTGTTTATTTTTATTTTAATGGCAATAGTGGAGCTTAGCATTTGTGAATGATGCCACTATGGATGGAGTTGTAAATATTTTTGGGTAATAATTTTGACAGACTGAAAGGGCAGTCCCTGAAAATACAAAATGCTATAATTGGGAACATGGACCCTAAAGTGTAAGTAGTGCTGAGTAGCGAAATCTTTCCTTATATTTTATGTCTAACTCCCCTAAATAAGTTAATAATGTGATGGTTGTAAATTGAAGTAATTGCCTTCTAAGGATATATCATCAAAACTCTGGTTTGCATTTAGCTTGAAGGCTTTGTCCAGGTTTTGAGCCCATTTTTGAGAGAAAAATCTAGTAGTTGGCTAGATCCCATTGAAACCCCAACAGGCAATTTAAATAAAGTAATACATAAGGAAGTATTGATGGATTACATTTTTCTTGTTGTATATAACAGAAGATTCTATAGAACATGAGCAGAACTTTAAAAATGCAGAATAGTCTTGTGAAGCAATCGATTGTTCTCTGAGAAGGCTGTGTGTGGGATGGGAAGAAATTGTCTGTTTGCACTAGCTCAGATTTCTGGATGTTAGGAGAAGATCCACCATTTTAAAAAACAAAAATGAAGAGCAAGAAAATTATCTTGTGTTTGATATCTTAAGGTAGTTACCCAAATATCAGGTATAACATTGATGACTCATGATGATCGTTTTCTGGTACTATAAAATGTATAAAGGGACGTGTTCCTGGTGATAAGCCACAGATTCCTTTTTTACCTTTAATTTCTTTTATGATCCTATTTTCTCTTTTTCAATGACAAAATGTTCATTAATTATGGTTGTCAGCATAACATAATTTTAGTGTTATTTAATGTTAGCACTAACATTAGTCCATAACTTCCTGAAAAGCAGTAGCTGTGGTGTATGCTTTGGGAGTTGATTTTGTTTTGTTTTTCTTTTCATTTTGTGTCAAGATTCTATGGAGTGGTATTTTTGGGTAGGTGAAAAAGTAATTGATATATTTATCTGTCATTTTTCATATATACTGTTGCTGTGGAAGATGCTATTTTATGTATAATATAGGTTTTCTTAATCAGCTTATGAAAAAATTGAAGATATTGTAGCCTGGTCATTCTGCTGTTAAATCAGGCAGACCTCTAGAGGGAAGAATCTGACAGCTTATGATCATCACATCTAAAATCAATTAGTGATACTCAATGGAGCAGTTTAAGGGAATCATTTTAACAGCTATCATACTGCAGGACACATAGTTAGATCCACTACGGGTCACAAATAAAATAGACAATCATACATCCTGCAAAAGCTAATAATAGTAATTGTCTGAGAAGAGCAGCTAAGTAGCAAATGTTAGGGCTCAAGCAGAAAGCCCCAGTGCTGTGCTCCATGAGCACTCTTAATGATCCATGAAAATGGAAAGATCTCTCTGTAGTATCTGAAAACACAACATGCACCTTCTTAAAACACCGGACCCAAACCTTCCTTTGAAGGGTGGATCTGATGGATCTCTGGCTATGGATATCCACCTGCACCCAACATGTGGACTTCCACACGGATAAATAAAATTAAATTGACTTTGATAGTACTGTAATTTATAAAGCTATCTATAAATTACCTGTGTGACCTCTGTAATTGTTTTGCAGAGTTGAGAAAGCAGTAGGTAAAAGGCCAGGCAGTGCTGTTTGGATGAAGCTGACAGATATTTATATACTTTTTTGCAGTAGGCACTTACTGTGAGCGTGTTTCCTCCAGGAACTTCTTTAGCTTCCAGCTGAGATTAAAATAAGAAGAAAGGTTGATTTACCTCAGAAGTAATTTGAGAAGATGCAAATTAACTCCTCATATTTCAGGAAGCAAAAGTGTTGCTGACAGGGCCACATTTGCCATTGCCCATGGTTTTGTTTCTGTTGTGAAGAGTGTGCCCTTAGGAGCAGGCTCAGGCTCCTGGGTGGCACAAAGTGCTGGAGCAGCAGGGCAGTGACTGTGGCACAAACCTTTACTCGATGGTTTTCAGTCGCTCTCGTCTGGGCTTTTTTGCAGGAGTGGGGTGAGTCTCTGCAGTCTCCTGGTTTGTTTTGGTTCCAGCTAGAGATGTGCAAGACGCCACTTGCAGCCTGCTGGAACGAGAACAGTTTCTGAATCCTCACAGGTTGCCTATGGGCCATGTTATCTCCTGGATTTCGGTGTCTTCTCCAGTAGCATCGTGTCAGTGGGGCCTCATTTATTGTGAGAGCTTTTCCACACTGGGTAAAGGGAAGCCTTTGTGAGACGGATCACAGGTGTGGCCACCTGAGCTCAGCAATGTGTAGCATAAAGCTTTTATTTCTTTGTCAGCTCCCATACTAGCGTTGTCTAAGCATTGCAGGTTTCCATTCTTACATACATCCCCTTGAAGATTTTTGTGGGAGCTATTTTTAATTAGTAGAATATGAATTTGTTACTAGGTGTTACCAAATAAATGCATTTGTCTTCAACATTCTGCTAAGGACTTTGAGAATATAGCAGTTGTATTAATTTAAACACTCTTTTAGTGAACTTGTTTCTGAGCTGTTACTTATTTTATGATTTTAAAATATCTTGCATCTGACATACTTGACCTTTCTTATCCACTTACAGCTCAAAACTGAATCTATTCAGTAGAGCTCTTAAAGTATCCAGATTGGAGACTCCAACAATCTTACAGTGGAGAGAAACAGCTCTCTCTCTACAATTGGTATCTTAGGAGAAATAGACCACTTGAGGACTCATTTGACAGAAGAATCCCGATGAGTATTCTTACCTCTTCTAGTAAAGATGATGATAGGGATTAGGAATCCCTTAGTGCAGGACCTCTCTATAAAATCTGAGCAGCTCTGCAGGATACTTGGAAAAGACTTTGTACAAAATCTTTTCTCTGTTTTTTGTCAGAAGTCTCCTGTTGCATCTTGGCTCAAGTGCTATCCTTTGTTCCTTGCAATTCTTTATCTTTCATACTTCCCTTGGCTATTAAAGGCTCCGCTGTTTGCTTTAATCTATTTCTGAGTTTTTATGGTTGCCTGAAATATAGTTAAGGGTATCACAGTCGTTTTGATGCCTCAGAGACCAATGCCTAAAATTACCAGCTTTTTACACAAAATTAAATACCTTTCTTAAAAATCATATTCTTTCAATGTTGTATAAGACATTGTACAAGACACTTGTTTTTTCTCTTTTGGGAGACAAACTGCTATGCTGTTGGGAGGATCTCAATACAAATTTCTGAAGACTAAAATAAAACTGTTTCTAATACAAATCAATGACTATTACAAAAGTGAAAAAAAAAAATTTATGCACAGTATTCTTTGGAGTGGGGTTAGCAAATGTTGCTCCTGTATGTGGAGTAAATATATGTCAGTCATGCAGCCTAAAATATAGTTTGGGGATTCTTTTAGCACCATCTATTTTTTTCTTTTTCTAGTTTAGCTTTAAACCAGATTTTAGGGGATCATCCTGATTCAATGGGAAATAGTTTGCAGTTTAGTTTGCAGTTTAGTCTAAGGCCTCTGAAAAGAGTGGACTTAAAAAGAACTTAGAAGTAGCAGAAAATTTTAGTCCTGTGTTTTCCTGGTTCTGCTTCCAGAATTCACAAGGCTGCCAAAGCAGATCTTGCAAATGGTCCTAAAATCTCATCTCTGATGCTGTCTAAGGTCCCTGGCTAGTAGGAGTGCTTTATAAATAACCTCTCATCCTGGTGGAGAGAGCCTGAGAGAGAGACTGTGCAGGTGAAGAGATAAAAACGATGGGCAGAGGGGGCCCATGAAGGGCCGTGTGGCTGGAAATAAAACACCTGGCATACATTTTGTTTACACTGCCTTGTGTTTTGTGCAGGAAAAAAAAAAAAAGCTTTTCTCCACATCAAACTGTTATTCAAACATAAATTTTGCTTATATCCTGTCTTCTATGTGGCCAGAAACCTAAAATAACTGAAGTCCAGCATTTCCTAAAGGATTCAGGCAGCCACTTGTGTGTCACCATATGTCACCTCAGGTTTGCAGGAAGATCCCAGGGACCACAGGGTTGCATGTGCTATCTGTGTCCGAGGATCATGTCAAGGATGTCTTGAAGGTGTTGTGCATTATTTGCACTATTTATTTTGTGTCTTGAAAAGTTCTCTTCCAGAATCAGAATCATCTGCCCACAATCATCTTAAAATTTTAATACAGCTGAGATGCTTTCTTTAAAAAATTGATAAATACGTTTTTTATGTTACTACCTAAAATCTGTTTTTGGAGCATATAACTTCCCTAACTATTTCTGACTAGGTCTAAATTAATATGTAGAACTGGCCTTAGAATTTAAAAGGCTTGTGCCTGGTTTAGTATGTATAAACATACTAAATGAACTGTCATTTAAAATAAACTCTGTATTCTCCAAATTACATTACACTGGGCTTAAATTACTATTCAAGCTACCATTTACTTTGACTAATCAGGTTAATGGATTTAAAAATCGGCTTCAAAGATGATAGGTAGGTGGAACAGAAACATCACACTGCTACTTAAATCCAAAAAAAATGAGTGTGAAAAAGAAGACCAGAATATGAGAGTCTGATTTTCTTCTGCGTTAATCTGACAGTTTAAGAGTGTTTCTGCCATGTATCTGCAGTATGAGTTCTCTAAAATTTTAATCTTTCTGCATGTTTTACAAAAGGAACAGACAAAGTTAAACATTGACATTACACGTTTATATTTAATAATTCTAGCTATACATAATTGTAGCAGATGATTACTGCTTATTACTGGAGAAAGATTATTTGCAAAAACACTTAAAATTCTATTATATTTGTGTTCTGATTAGATTAATTTATGACCTTCTTAGACAGAAGTATAGTGATTCCATGAAAAGGAATAAGAAAAGTCTTCCTTCTTGGGTAGTTTTTACACAATTTGTGGTTCACAGTTAAGAACTCTTTGAAATTTGGTTCACCTGTAGTAGCTGTATCAAGATTTGTAAGTCTGTGACTCCAAATGTCAAGGATTTGAAGGCGATGCTAGATATTCTAGTTTCTTCTTAAAGGTCCAGGTAATTGCCTATTCTGTAAGGGCTCTAACTGAGTATATCTTATTCATTAGTTTTGCTGGCAGGGCAGCCTTTGTGTATCTTGAGTTTTAGGAATGTAGTTTTTGTAGCAGTTTTAGGAATGCATCTGGAAGACCCCTCTAGGACTAATGCAGTGAACACATGATACAAACATGCTGCTGAAATAAGTCCCACTAGACACAGAAGAGCTTTAGCCTGATACTCTCCAATCCCCTCAATGTCAATGTGGAATACTCAGTTTATGTCAGCACTTCAATATGCTTTTAGTGCCCTAGAAATGCTTCCTCACCACTTCAGAACAAAAATGCATGAGGAACAGCTATGCCATTCGAAGTTCAGAAAGCAAAGGCACAAAGAAATACAAGCTCCAATTTTTTTTGTTCTTGTTTTCCTGAATTTAGGCAGCAGCCCAAAGACAGAATCAACTGTAGGAAAAGCGAAAATTTAGTTACCAAGTCACCATAGTCTCGCCATTGTGTTCATCAGTCTCTACTGTGCTTATCCTCATGAAAACTCTGTGTGGCTGAGCCAGTAAAGCTGCCGAAAACTTACCAGTGAAGACAAATTATGAAGAGATAGCTCACAGGCTGTGGAGTCTGTAGCCTTTGCAGAGAAGTGCCCATTTGCATTTTTGAAAGAATCCTAGTGGTTCAGGCATTCAGACAGGAAATTTATAAAGAATGCTGCCTCTGTTCTGTAGTGATGTGCTTCTGTATCTCATCTCTGGGCTCAGCCCTGCAGGTGGGTGAGCCCGCTGCCTCTCAGTGCTCCAGACCTCAATGCCCGGTTGGGACCGGAGCTCTGGTTTGTTCTTAGGTGCCTGACTCATCTACTGCCTTGTAATACAAACTGATTCAGAGATGTTCATGCTAGAGAGAGAAGGAAAACACTAAAGCAGAAACTCCAGGGAGGAATTGCTGTAAGTTTCAGTCATACGGTTTTGTATAGTGTGTGGTACAGCCGTGAATGTAGATTTCTTATTTAACACCGAGATGGCCTCAGGGAGTCAAATCTTGAAACAAAGCCTTATTTTTAGGAGTCCAGTACAAATTCAGGAGGAAATAAAAAGTTAATGCTCCAGAGGCACCGTAATAATCCTACTGATGGATGCATTTTCATACACACAAACAGCCTTACCTTCTCCTTTGCATTTAAAAGAAGCTCAACCAGCAGTCTCAACTTCCAAAAATGTGCAAAAAATACACATTGGATAATAAGTAGCATAGGTATTCTGTGCATGCCATGGGTTATACTTTTCAATGGGAAAATCAAAGGAAGCAAAATTTTTTAAGAGCTTTGAACATTTTGATCTACCAGGTCTAGTAGAGGAGCTCTTTCTGTGATGTTGAAATGGGGCACATGCTTTACAACAAAGTACAGTCAAGCCTATCCTTTAAAAGGTAAGTTACTCTTGAAGTATTTATTTTTTTCATCCTATTTGTTATTGGCTGGCTTAAAGCCATTGGAACATAAAGTTTTTTGCTTCTCACCAAAGCATAGATGGTTCCATGACCTTGCTTTTGAATTCTATGTCTACATGCTGTGTCAATGATTTTCATTACCAGTGGGTTGTTGTTTTTTTTCAGTATTCTGTTTGCCTGTGCTTTATACGTGCTGCTTGTCAGTCCCGTTGGATTTTTCCTTGGTTTTACCTTTCACAAGAATAAAACCAGAAATATTCCTGAAATAATATTACTGTCAAATTATATGACTAAAAGAGATTTGAGCTACAGGAGATTAATTCTCTAAGGGTCCTTCATTTTGCATTGAATATAAAGGGTAACCTGTTCATTATAAATTAGAGAGGCTTTCATAAAATTGAGGCCCATAATAGGGAAGAAAGAATATGCATGAGTAATTTGCAGTCTTGTAATGAAATATTACTATGGGAAACCAAGTAGAACAACAGATGCTGAAACCCTTGTTATGATCCTTGGCATGTTTTTTTTTTCACTTTCCTTCGAGCCTTCTGAGTCGTGTTGACCTGGGATATTTGGAGATCTCTGTGTATTACAATAAAATATTAACGTTGCAGCAGCTTTTCAGTAGTAAAAAGTTTAAATTAAAATAACATGTACTCCATACATCAGAAACCTGAGCTTCTGGTAGTAAGTGAATAAAAATAATGGAATCACCTTTCTTGATAGTAGCACTGTGTTCTGTAGTACCAAATCCCAACAGTCTGACCCAGTTTGATAGGACTTAGCTGATGTGCTTTGAGGTAAGCAGAGGCTTAAGGGAACTCTTGAAAAACTTATGTTTTGAAAGCCCAGTTGTATGATTTTGGTAGAGGATTAACCCCATTTTTGAAAGGGGAAAGAAGGATGACCCAGGGGACTCCAGGCCAGTCATCCTCAGCTCTGTGCCCAGCAAGATCATGGAGCAGATCCTCCACACGGCACAGGAGAGAAGGAATGCCATCCACAGGGACCTGCACAGGCTTGAGAGGTGGGCCTGTGCAAACCTCAGGAATTCCAATGAGGCCAAGGGCAAGGTCCTCCATGTGGCACCAGGGGAATCCCCGCACCAATACAGGCTAGGCAGAGAATGGAAATAGGTGGTCATTGAGGTCCCTCCCAACCCAAACCATTCCACCGTTCTGTGGTTACTGCTGCTTCCAAAAACATAGGCAGCAGGAAAGGTGAGAGTGTGGTCTGAGTGGTAATTCAGCATATGGGAAAATAAGCAAGCTTTGTGGAGTTTCAGTTGTAATTTTGGAAAATTCACTTAAGAAATGGTTTTTAACGTATACAGTGAGTTTATTAAAAGGAAAGTATTTATTTGCAATAAGCTTGGTATTGCGCCTATGTGTGCTTTGTAAAATGTGCTACTTTTTTGTCCTAGTGGAGACTCAAAGAGCCAGAATGATATTTTTGCTGAAAGTATTTTAAGGCATTAAATACAGACTCAGTTAGTTAAAACCTTTTGTCTTTATCCCTTTTTGCAGTCATGACTTTTCGGATTCTGGTTGGAACAATTGTATTTGTCCATAGGAAAGATCTGAAATCTTCAGAGAGGTCATCTTTTCATAAAATGTCAGGGAAGCAGCATGGCTGCTGTCTTTATTCAGCAAATCCCTTTGAGCTCTTCTGGGGAGGTTTTTCTTAGTTATTTCATCTGGTTTGTGGCTGTACAGAAGATTGTTCAGCTCCTCTGTTCTCTTGACAGAGCTGTGCAAAGGCAGCCTGCATTAGAGCCTACTTCCCAGTTTCATTTTTATATTAATAGAACATTTTTGCCACTGACACAGGAAGAATAGGGAAGCACTGAGAGTGCTTGGCTGTCTGATGGTTGACAGCAGGCTAGAAAAAAAAAATTAAAAATGGAGAAAGCTACTTTTAAAGCTGAAGCTCATGAGGGTTCCCTCTTTACTGTGGCCTAACTTTCCTATGTCTGGGTCTTTATAGAGAAATGAAATCTGAATTGTTAGGAGAAAAATTGTTTCTTTAGTTCCAGAAACTGTGTTCGGCTTTTTTCATTTCATTTGGGAAAAACTACTTGGTAAAGTTCTGTTGTCACTTTTGTAGTATGCTGTAGCTTGTGTCTGAAAGGAAAGCTTTTGGAATTCATTATGAAACTAGAAAGGAAAGCCAAGGTACTAATTCAGATATTTACTAACAGAAACACTTTAAAAGGAGTATGAAAGGTCTCAAAATTAAATATTTGTTTTGGTCAACTAACTTGCAATACCTATGTTTTTTGCTGTTTTAAAAACAACTTCTGCTAAATATCTCTGCTAGGCATAAGGCAGATCACAGTTCTTGTCATTTGAGATATTTGCCATGAATTTTATAGTTATTATGATAAAGTAGAAGCCAGCGTGTCCAAGTTGTTCAAGGCTGGATCCTATGAGTGTTAGACTGAGCCTCTCCTGAGGTACAGAGCCAAAGTTACTGTGTGCACGTTTGCGAGACTCTGCACCACACTTAGGAATAATTGTCCAAAGACAAGGGAGATCACCTGGGTGTATTCTGGTCTGCTTGAGAAGACAGAATTTTTTGAATTAGTGAGATTGTAGTTGTGATATTTAGTGTTAATCCTGCATGTTTCAGATTTTGCCCATTTTCTAGCGATGTGCTATACCATGACCAGTCTTTCTGTATCCATGCACCCTTAATCACCTCTGGAAAATGGCACCCTCCCTCTGTTTGCAAGGCCAAATACAAAATGCCTTGGCATTTCTTCCTGCAGAGATATTTTAGAGTGACCTCCTGATTTATTTCCTTTTCGTCAGAGTTTTGTATCGAGAACTGAGTTCCACAGTTGCTTTTCCAAATACCTATCACTTTTAATTTCATATGATCTTTTTCTCAGTTGAATGTGTCTTTGTTTTACTGTGTCGTGATGTTTAGAAATGTATTCATGCTACAGTTGGAGCCATCTCAGGAAATTATATATTACTGTGATTGAACATGCTATGACTGGGGATGTTTTCAGGCAAACACAGGTTGTCTCCAAGATTCTGAGTAATCTAGCTACCATTTATACTTTTTTCAGCATAAAGCACTGTTCAAACCCTTTGTTAGTAACTACATTAGTAAAAGAGTAGAAGTCAAGGTACCAGACTTAGAGAAAAGCTGGAAAGCAACAGAGATAAAAAAAATACCTTTTACAGTCAGAGACTCTGGGAATATGGGCACCTCTGCCTCAAAAGCTGTTGGAAGACAGCACAGCCTTCACTAAGGCTTGTGCAAAATTCTTTTGAGTGCAAGTTGCTTTTGGACAAAATATTTGAAAAAAGATATCAAACTCTGAACACGGTGATTGCCCTGGTTACGTAATTAGACTTCATATAATTGCTTGTGACTTAATTAGAATAGACCCCACATATTAATAATATAATAGCTCACACATATTGTGAAACCTCAAGTATGTGACATTCTTGAGGCAAAAGGGATGTGTCTGAGCTATAGGAGAGAGGATAATCACAAGCTTTGAGGCTGATTAACTTGAAGTTTAGAAGTATTCTGGTATGTCAGGATGCGACTTAGTTTGCAGTTTCCCTCTCCTGCCAAGCGTGGTGATTTCTGCTGGAAAAAACAAGGTGGTGTTGGGCAGTCCTGTGCTGTGAGTGAGGTGTTCTGCTGCAGCCTGACCCTTTCTCAGTAACTGCTCCCCTGTCACCTTCCAAAGAAGCACATTTCTGTGTTAAGCAGGTGCATCTAAACTGAAATTAGAAAGGAAGGATGTATTTGACAATGTATTTGAAACATGTCTTTTAGCGGTGACAGGAGACAGCAAATTGTGAATTTCAGGCTTTTCTAGGGCTTGTAGGAGAAGAGGAATGCTGGGTCTTGTTCTCTCACCTCGTCAATCTAACCTTCATCTATCAGACCCGATGTAACCTGGAAAGAGCTTCATGCTTTTCAATCACATTTGTTGCACCACAGGGTCAGTCATTTCTGTGCTAATTCACGTGGAACAGATGTGAGACAAATCTGAAAGCTTTATAAATAAATAATAAAATAAACTCATGTTGTGTTGGAAACTGGTTAACAAGTACTGGCCTACAGCAGTGTCCTACTACTGAGACAAAGCTGACAAAAAGCACAATTTAGCTATTTATTTAGTTAAATAAATCTACACAGAGCACAGGTCTGTTAGAGACAAGGAGTTAATGCAAGGAGAGGATGAAAGAGATATTACACCAGATTTAGCTCAAAAACCAGCATTTGAGTGTCACATAAAATCATGGGCTTCTAATTAAAGGAAGGAAAACTGAGGAAAACTGCTGTTGTGACTTGTTAATTAAAGCAGGAAGCAGGGAATTGCTAGGAAGATACCAGAGGATTCATTACAGTGAGAGAGAGCCTAAAACCAGATGAAGGGTAGGAGAATGAAGCATTGAGAAATAAAAAGGCAAAAAGGAATGAGTTTATCCTTGGTAGCTAAGTGTAGAAGCAAGAGAAGAGGCAACACATCATTAGAAATCATGCAAGGAGGAAGAGGACCTACTCAGACAGTAGCTCATGTATTACTGCATTTTCTTATGTGGTTACTCCTCGTGGTTTGTTCAGCATTGGAGAACAAAGAGAAGAGACCATGTTTTAGACTGGAGAGGCAGACAGGCAAGTGCCAGTATAGTTTGCATTGGGAGCAGAATTATATTGTTCATTATTTCAGTTCATTTGGAGGCAGTTAACTTTGCTGTACCATTACTGAAATAAAAGTGTAGAACTACTGCAACAGAGTATTAAGGAAGAATAATATCTATTGAAAATGAACTCCCTTTGACACTATAATAGCATTTAATTGGCATTAAATAACTCTTTAGAGCCATTAAGAATATGATATGAATACAAATGCGTGAAACATTTCCATCATATTGAATCAACATCTTCAACAGACCAAGTTACATCATGGGAGCCTTAAACACTTTTCCCTTTTGCAAGTGAATTTAATACTCATGAAAGTTCCATGCTGGCATTTCTGAGGACTGAGGTCTCACTGTGTATAGTTGGTTTGTCATAGCAGTTGTGCTAACAGGGCATGACCTGAAGGAGCTGATCAGAGCTTTGTGCAACTTGTTTAGCCTTTCCTTGAGACTGCCGGCACTGTCCTCAGCCATCCAGCGATGGACACAGTGCAGGAAGAAAAAGCAGCTGGGAAAGCAGAGGAACAGATCCATGTGATTGCTGCAACATTGTGTACTCTCTCTATGTTTTGTTCCGTTATAAGACTTCTAATAATCATGACAAAAACAAATACTGTCGTGTTTTTGATTCACCTTTCTCAGGGGATAGAGAAGCCTGGGTGAGAGCATCATGAGGTTTTAGAGGTTTGGTGTTGCTTTCTTCTCACCCCACTAATACTTTCATCTGTCTCTTCATCTGCTGGAACTGAACCTAGTGCATGCTATGCCTGAGAAAGAATGGGCTGGATCACATTCTCAAGAGCTCAGGTCATTCTGAGATGTAATAAAACCAGCGTGGAAACAAAATGAGGCTTTAACTGAGCAAACTGTTGGTGTTGGAGACGTCTGTAGTTGATAGTTAAGTGCAGGTACTGGAAGGCACTGCCTGGCTTTGCTAAGCACATTATTGTATGTGGGTCTCTGCCTGGATCTGCCCATAATTTTCCCACTAATAGGGTAGTGCATGTGGTACAACAGATTATGTATTAGATCTATTAATTTAGGCAAGATATTTCTCTTCTAATGAGCAGATTAAGCCATAGCTGTCTACAGATCGGCATAACAGAAAACAGCTCTTTTATTTGTACTCTCTAACTTCTTGGACACCTACTGAATTTTGCATTTGGTTCTTAATTGGAAAGGGGAGTGCTTTAATAGAAGGCATTTTCCACTTCCAACGGGATGCCTTTGGGAATCCTGTCAATGCACACTGGACTTTATTGTGTATTTTGAGTACTTGCATGCAGATACTGAAGCAGTCTTTTGTGCAGTTATGCTGTAGCAATGAATCATTATTTAGGCCTGGTTTTCTGTGGATATGTAAGGTATTTTAGGGAGAGAAGTCATTCCTGCAGTGACAGATGGAGGGTTTCTTTATATATGCTTTGGTGCAAAGCAAGAGCTAAATTAAATTTGATGATTTGAATGAGATTGTGATGTCAGCGCTTATTATTTAAGAAAAGCATGGATCTGTATGTATCTTTACAAATGCAATTGTATTTATGGGGATCCTGCTAGTTTAGGGCTTGGCTTTTCAGAAAAATCCACAGCCTCTCAATGAGGACTGTGTACTAAGTTCCTTTAAGTTGGCAGCCTAGTCCACAAGCCTGCCTTAGAGAGGTGTTTGTAAAGTGTTGTTTTCATTCTGGATAAGGCAATATGATGTACCTTGTTCAAAGAAAAATACTTAGTAATAGATTTCTTTCGTCGTTGTTATAATCATAGCAAGGAACTGCTATCAATATTTGGAATAATTATTCCAAATTCACAGCATTTTCCAAACAACTGCATTTGGAAAACAGATGCTGCATAATTTTAGGGCAGGGAGGACCTACATAATTGGATTTTAGTTACACTTCACAGCTACTGTGGACAGTAAAGAAACAGTGAAGATGATTTATTTCCCTTATTTTCCAAACCTTTGGCTAAGTCTCTGTACCACCTCACCCAGCCAAACCCTGTCAGTCCCGTGAAAACCAAGGGCAGAGACTGCTGGTGTGTGCTGGACCTTGGGGGTTTTCAGTATTCCAGTGTGAGGAGCCAGAGGTTGCAGAGGACTGATTGATTCATCGGAGCCACATATGGAAAACATATCTGAAAATGGATGTTTTTTTCATTTTCAACATGGACATGTGTTTAAACTTCCCAGTTTAGATCCCAGCTTCTGGGAAGGGTGGCGTCTATTGTTAAAGAAGGCTGATGGACCCCTTTGAAACATGATGTTTTCAGAGAGGAAGAAAGGCTTAGTTCTCAGCTAGGAAGAGGTGGAGTATTGGAAATAGAGGATGGAGAAAAATCCCGACTTTACCTTTCCAGATATTAATATAATTACCAGGATATCAATGGAAATAGGTGTGATTTGAAGTAGGAAGGGACTACAAAACCAGTGTCAATTTAGAGGTGAATTTTCCTGTCCTGAGGAGCATCTTCTCAGATCACAGGTAAGAGCTATGCCACCATTGTGTGCTAGGATTTGGATTAAATGAGGCATTTAAGCTCATAACCGTTATTTAAGATTCTTAGTTGAAAATGAAATACTTTTTGCTTGGGGCCTGGAATAATTTCATTTGTTGTTCTGTTGTATTTAACATCTAAAACTGAGGACTTCTTGGAATAATATAATATAATTTTTGCTCAGCTGTCTGCATTAGACAAGTACTGATTTGTCAGGCAGAAATGTTGGCCAGTAACATTATACAAACTTAGACCAGAAAGTCTGTAATTTTAGGTCCCAGCTCCCCAGGTTCTACATCATCTTTGGTTTCTGGTGTTTTGGTTCTTTTGGATGTTTTCATTCTGCAAGGAGTGTTCTACCCAGTGCAGAAGTTCTGATGAAAATTAGGATATGCTTGAAGGGGTTACAATGGATTTACAGGCATCTTTTTCCAGGAAAATATTTTTAAAATGGATAGGTATTTGCCCAATATTTTACCATATGTCCAAAACATTTGGTAGTTACATAAACCACACTTGCTCTGTGTTTCCTTAGATTGCTGTCCTATATATGGCTCTGTATTTTTAATAATATGATAAGTTGTTATCATGTCCTTATGTATGCTTGGAATGGAGTGGGATGTTCTCAGAACTCTCACCTGCTGCACCTTGCTCACTGGTCAGGTCTGTGGGGAATGCTGGAGCGGGTGGCATAGCAGAGAAGTTGAATATTTATACTGAGGGTAAATTATTAATTCTTTGCTTTTGGGCAGTGTGGTGCTTCTCTCATTCAATACCTGCAATGAGACTGAGAAAGCTCCACGAAGAAATGGCTCTGTCACCAAGGCACTGTTTCATTTCAGTCAGTGTCCATGGAAACCTTGGTCAATTTTTATTTTAATATCAGTGGTTATCAGTGAAGTACAGCTTCCAGGTGGAAAGGCTTTGGCCATTTGACCTCCTGAAGAACAGGCAGGTGAATTGTCTACTTTTTGCAAGCAGGCCATTTCTGTTGCTTGGGGAACCGTACTGCTCTGCACAGCTGAAAATATGGGCAGCTTATTTTGCTCTGTAAAATTTAGGGAAGAAAGAGTATTCTCACACACCCCTCCCAGTTTATGCTCCTCAGCAGCTTTCCAGAGCCCTTCCCCAGTGTCCTGTTGCAATACTGATGATGATAAGACGTTTTACTGTGTCCTCCTCTAAATGCAAGAGATTTTAAAAAACAACAGCAGGGTATTTCAGGGCATCAGATATGAACCAAGAGAAGCAAAAGTATGCCTGGCATCTTCATATGGAAGTAATAAATGCAAATTTGTGCTGTAAATTCAGAGCTGAGGTTGTCAGAAGAGATTTTTGTTGATGTATGCACTGTTGTCATCTGACATGTTGGGTTCTGAGCTTAAAGCTTGATCTCCAGGATGATGGTAAATTTTTAAACCCTAGAACAAATACACATCTAAATGCAACTTAATAGGCTCAGATTGGTGATGTGTACATCATCTTTGTGCAGGTTTATGCATTTTTGTCATGTATTTTTAGTACACATACTTTTGTTGCCTTACCTGTAAACTCTTAAGGACAAGAATTCAGCTTTGAGCTCTAGAAAGGATCTGTCAGGTTATTTGATAGGAAAAGGGTTTAGCAGCTCTCTCTTTTTTTGGTTTTTTTTTGGTTTTGTGGGGTTTTTTTTTGTTTTTCGTTTGTTTGTTTGGGTTTTTTGTTTGCTTTTTTTAATCTAATAAATCAATTTCTGTATTTCTTAGCTTTTATGTTTCTGTTTGATTTTTAAAATGCAGAATTTGCCTCTAGTGCTCTTGTGTTTTGACTAGAGACATTTAAACAATCTGAAACACTCTCAAACTGGGGGGAAGGCTTAATCAGCAACTACTGTTGTACAGAGCCGAGAAGGGTTGTTGGAATAATGCCCAGCTAATTAGAAAGATGTCGTATAAAATATTAAAAAAAAAAAAACAAGAATAAGAAAAACCTAAACAAGCAGAAGAGAATAGTACATGAAGTAAATTTGAAACTGAAATGAGAAAATTAGCTTCATAAAAGGGGGCAGAGATAGCAGAGCCGTTTTTAGTGAGAATAATTTGTACATGTATTTAAACAAAAAATTGCTTTTAAGTGTTTCACAACCTCCCAGGTGTATTGTAGGTACTTGGATGTGATAAAGAGCAGCCACTGGGTGCCACTGTTGAGTTTCAGAGCACTGGGTGAGACAGGGTTTCTGTGGCAGCCAAAATTTGTAGCTGAGGAAGAGTGTGTGGGTAGTAGTTTTGCAACAGAAATAAATTATTTCTGCAGTTTTAGGGTTTGTGAAATAGAACTGCAACCAACATTTGCTTCTTGCTGCTTCACCAGATATTATCATATCTGATAGTAGATCACAGTGGCAAGTCCAACGTGCCCCATTCCCTGCATCCCTGCCTTGCAGAGCAGAAATGGTGCTAAATGAGAGAGGACTGAAAACTTGCTTTATTGTTCCGAAGCATTTTGTCTCTTACTGCAGCCTTTTGGGCAAGCACATCTAGTCAGGTCGTTCTAAATAAAATGTTTACTTGTTTAGTACAGTGCTGAAGTACAGGAGACCCCACTTTTTGTATGGCTTTCCATCGATGGTTTTCTTGGTCAGCAGAGTGTAAATACATTTTGGATGTAGCTTGCCTGTGCCTAAAAAAGCAGGAGGAGTAATGGTGACTCACAAACTCACTCATACAATGAATGTGATTCTAAGTAGTTTTAGTTTGGGGAGTAGATAATTAGAGCTCACTGAATCAGAAACATATTTTTGAAAATGGGTGGTGTTATGTGAAACAAGGTTTCTGTGTAGAGATCCACAATTCGTTCTCTCTTGTCTAGAATATCAATGTTGTGCTGTCTGTTTTTATGGAATGCTCTTGATCTTTTGCTTTCAGCCAAAATAAAGAAACGTTAGAAAGGCACATGTGTGTGTGATATGCACAGCACACAGAATTAAAGGGAGGTCTACCCTGAGCATATTTTGAAGCTATGGACTGGGATTTGGATTTTAGGTCCTGATCTAAGGAAATCACTTGAGGAAAATAACTAGTTCTCTTGAATTCATAGGCTTGAAGTTCACACCTTTTGCCGAGTTTTCTTGAAACGAGGCCTCTCACGTTGTAATACTGTTGATAAATATTTTACTAATAGCTCTGATGAGAAATCTGTCAAGCGTGAACAAGCTGAGTTTGAGCTACCAAAGACTTCACCTTGGCAGCAAAAGAAAACTCCTGATTTATAATTTGAGACAGAAGTATCTTTGTGGTGCAGACTTTAACCCATTAGCTGGTCAATTGTGCAGCCACATAAACTTTCCATACAATGATGTCCAGAGGCAGAAGGTGAATTATAGGTACTATAGGTTCCCTTCAAGTTTGTTTCCTCTCTGCTGATAGGGGAAACTTCTGCCATCTCCTTATAGTAATAACTGAGCATAATCCTTAAGAAGGATTTTTTTTCTTTAAATTAGCATAAACTTGTCCATTTCTTCTTTTTCATACCTCTCAGTATATCACTTGAAAAAAAAATTTGAAGTTCTCCTAATTTTCTATGCTGAATTTGAGAATTAGCAGGCCTTATTTTTTCATGTTGAACTGGCAGGTGTTTGTGGCAGGGTTGCATATTAAATATCAACACTTCTGAGAATATTTGAGAAGCTAATTAGCAATTTTCGTTTTATAGTGTTATAAATAAAGTAATGGAATGTCTTCCATGGCTTCTTGTATTCTGGGGTTGCAGCTGGGGTAGTTCTGTTTCTTCCACTTCAGCCTTCTGGACAAGTCAGTACTTAACATAATGAGTATGGGTATGAGGCCTCTGGCCATAGGTAGTATTTTGATTAATTATATGATTGCTGTTTATCCTTGTATGAGTGCCAGATGCTTAGGCTGCCTTGCAGTGCAGCTGCTGTCCCAAATATGCTTGAAGTCACTGCCTTTAGAGCAGCTCTCCCCAGTTAGTGTTGCTGTAGGGGAGCTACAGGCACAGCCACTCCTTGCAAAGATATAGAAGAGGTAAGTAAGTGAATAGTAAAGCAGAATCCATAATCAGCTACACAGTTCAAAATACTCAGGAGTCGTTTTATTCAAGATATAGATTTTGCTGATTACTTTAAGACCATCACATAAAGAACAGAAATGACTTGTCACAGAGCTCTGTTTTCCTTATTTTTCTCTCATTTTGTACTGTGGCTGAAATAAAGGATTATTCCTTTAAAAAAAAAAAGCAAAAACAGAAGTCCCTACCCAAGTCCTTCTTTTTTTTATGTCCTTATCAATTTTCAGGCTCAATAACACCCAAATGACAATGTACAGTTTTTATCATGACATTGGAATTAATTCCTTTTATACGTATTCCAGATTTGCATTCATGTTTTGCTATAGCCTTGCATAAAATACCTCACTGTGATGCTCTGATTATTTGATTAATTCACTTCGTAAAGATCTTTGACATTCTTAGTGAAAGTTTCTATAGGATTTTAAGTTAAATTTATCGATTCAAGGAAAATCATGTAGGAAAAGAGCAGTAAAGGGACAGAAAATGGTGGTGTCATTTGCATGGCTGTTAATGTCAGTGTTTTGAAGAATAATGATCATGCAAATGCAGTGAAATGTGTGTTGTACTGCAGTGAGAAAGTTCTGTATTCATTTACTTTTCAGTTAAGTACCCACTTAAACTCTAGCACCAATTTTCACTGTTTACTGATCTGAGGAGTTAAATGTTAATCAAGCCACGTTACCGAAACATTTTTTTTACTACTACAAATGAATTCATTTCATCATAGCTAAGGCAATAATTAGCAAAGAATAAACCTTTGTGTGCAAGAATTTGTAATAGAAACGAACTTCAGCCTTCAAAGTTCTCTTTCTTTGTCTCTCTGATGCTATTGTGTGAAGATGAAGGTATGTTTCTGACTCCCTCTAAAACTTCCCAGGTGGAACATGATTCAGTCAAAGAAGCTCTGAGACCTGAGCTTCAGACCACAGTTTTAATCTTTAAGACCTGAGATAAAATATCCTAATGTCAGAAAGACTATTCTTAAATGGTCATTTGCATCTAGCTTAGATGTGTCATTAAATATGACCACATGCCTATCGGTATTTCAGTGAGGTGGAGTTCCCATTTTTATCCAGGTATTTAACTCTGCTCTTTGTGTGTCAATTATAAATTGTCTTTTCCCTGAAAAGATTTTGTCAAAGTTATTGAAGATGCATTGCTTTGTCCCAAATTAAACAAAAAGTAACCCAAATGCTGTCTTCTGAGAAGTAAGGTTTGCTTTTTAGATGTGTTTGGATACAGAAGGTCTCCCTATATGAGAAAGAGTAAATGCTAAAGAAAAAACGTAGAGAAAGTCTGGTGTACACAGTGATGAAGGCACGTTCAATTGGCATCACTTCTTACTAGAACCAAGGGGTTCCTACCCCTTCTGGAAGTAGTAATTACCCTCTGGGGTCTGTCTGCAGCAGCAGTGCTTCAGTGGGGGGAGAGCAGATCAAACTGAAGTGTGCCCTCAGTTTCCTCCCAGCGTGAGGGTGGAAGAGTTGGCTTCTGCTTCAGCAAACTGCACTTTGCTGCTCTCAGATTTGTTCGTTGTCACGGTGGAAGCACGAAAAGTAAGCTCTAGATGGAAGTGTAAATTCTAGAACGTTGTAATGCCGTGCTTTAAGGAAACTGGTCTCATCAGGGCTCCTCACTGCAGCCGTGTCACAGTCAGCAGGGCTGAGGGCTGGGTCACACACAGCCACGCTCTCTGTTCTCCTTAGGGCTACTGCACCACAGGGCAGTATTGATCTGCTGGAATAGACCCAAGTGCTGCATCAGCTGGTGTAGCCACTGACTTTGTCCCAAATAAACTGTGTCCAATCATTAAAACTATAAACTGCAGAAACAGTGAGTTTTTTCTCCTTATTATGGGCAGGTGTTACAGAAATGATTACATAAATATAGCTAAAAATAAACATTATCCATAGCTACCTCAGTCTTCAGAGATCGATGGCTATTAAAAAACTGCTACATTTCATTGGCTCTGTTAAAACAGACCATTTCCTGCTGACCTTTAAAGAATTCTTTTTCATTATTACCTATTACAGGAGAATAAACCCTTAAGATTTTAACAGGAAAAAAAAATTAAACAAAACAAAAAACCCCAAACAAACAAAAAAACCCAACAAAAACCCAGCATCAAACTTTGTAGGTTTCTGACGTGCTTGCTGAACTTCACACGAGTTGTTTTGCGAACAACAGACAGTTCTGTTTGCGAACTGCTACAACAGTAGCAGTTGTATGAAACTTAAATCCTGTGGAAGCGGCCCTTTTCAGTTATTTACAAAGCCACTCTGTTCCTTGGAATACTATTAAGACAAAAGACCTGAGGGTCCCCGATGGTCTTTCACTATTCCACTGGTCTCACAGTTCCTTTTTTGTCAAGTGGTCACAGTCACTGACATATCTGCTCTGTGAAAAATGAGGCTTGGCGAGATTCAAGGTAGATCACAAACATGTGCACAGGGTGTCTCTGGCTGAGAGAGGTTTGAGGGAGGACTCTGGCTGAGTGCTGGGAGCTGTAAATCCCGGTGATGTGATGGTGCCTTTGGTTAGTGCTGCTCCCTGGCCGAGTGCAAGGCTGAGCAAGTCAAAACAGATTTGAAAGGAGTGCAGTAACTGGCAGGGGCTAATGAAAAGAGACTTCAGCCAGGAGAGACAGGCTTGTATGGGGAGCATCTCGGGTCTCCAGTGGCAGATGAGGTCCTGTGTTGTGCTCAGCTATAGTTATTTGAGCATCCTGTCATGGTTAGATTTCTGTATCTTCTAGATGTGCTGTGACATTGCAGTGATGTGGAGGAGATCAGAATTTAGTACAGCTCGATGTTCATGGTAACTCTCCCCACTGAGGTTGGTGTCGTATCCGTGCGTGCCTGAAACTGTGTGTGACAATGGTGGAGAGGGAATTGGAAATGGAGCTTACGAACTGCTCAGTTACAGAACTGGAAACAGCCCATGTTTCCACTCATTAATTGATGGCTTGAATGTCCTAAAGAGAAATTATTTCCAAAACAAGAAGGAAGTATCTTGAAGTGGATACAATGCTTTCTAGATGTGATTTAGTCCACCCTCTCAATTACTTTTTAATCTGTGTCCAAATTCCCAAGCACCCTACTAATTTGTAGTGGTGTTATTAGCAGGTGGCTCCCAGCAAGCAAATTCTGAGCCGTAAAAAAAATGTTGCCTTTGACAGAAACAGCCCCACAGAGACATATTCATCTGAAACCTGAAGGCAGATTTAGACACTTGAAACATATGGTCTACTGCTTTTGCCCGAACCAGGCAACAAAAGAGGACTTAGCTAATTAAAGATTTACTTTGTTTTTACTTCACTCACTTTGTCTTTCCATTTTAAAATAGTCTGCCCTTTATTCATTCAGCAGTGGAGGGGTCAAGGCTGAAATCTTAATGAAATTGCTCACAGAGCAAAAAAATACCTTTTTTGCTTGTAAGTGCTGATAGTTCAGGTTCTTAGTCATAGAAGGTTGCACTGAAAGGCATCAATGTTATATTATTTTGTTCACAGTCTGGCCAAATAAGGCAGGCATCTCTGTCAGTCCTCTGGTTGCTTCCAGTGTTCTGTTCCTAGAGTTGGCTGGAGTGGTCTCAAGCACAGAATTCTGGTGGTGTTTATATATGATGTGTATATCATTTTTCTTGTTCAATTAACAGGTTGTTCCCCCTGGGTTACAGAGTTATTTGGATAAGTTTAGCAGTAGACATATGCTGTGAAGTGACTCCTTTTCTCAGGGGCAAGTAGGATTTAAGTGATGAATATTTCACAGAATTTTCCTCCAAGTACAGTTGTATTTGATCAGCTGTATTTTCACCCAACTCATATTTTCCTGATAGAGTGTTAGGGATGTGGAAACTGTGTTGAAATTTGTTGAAATATTCTAGCCAGGTCACCACATCTTCAGTTAAGAACCTTTTCTCTTTTATTCCCTATGGGATTGAGCGTAGTTATAAATGAGCCTTGGTTTTTGTCAACAGAAATGCAGAAAAAAGTTAATAATATCAATAATGATGTCAGTTAATGCGAACCACAAAATTAAAAGTCAGAGCTGATTTTTTTTTAAGAAAAAAATAGATGGTAAGGCAGAAACTTAATAAATTGGAAAAACAAAGTGTATTTTTGTGTGTGTGTGTCATGTAATCATGTAGTTTTTCTTTATATTGGTTGATTTCTAGCATTGCTTCTGTGGTGTCCTACTAAAAAAAAATCACATCCTTGCTCTTGGCTGACTCCAGAAGCCGGAGGTAGAAGGTTGTCATTCCTCTTGGACCAGAACAGTGCTGAGATTTTCTCAGGAAGAGAATGTGGAAAAAACAGCTCTTGAGATAATGCAATTAATGTTGAACAGAAAATAGATTTGGTGTCAGAAGTGTTTATAACAACAGCAAATTTCCCTTGGGATTCCCAACCTCACCCTGATTACAGCTGTACTACCAAGCCACATTTGGGTTGAATTTGTCTTGTTTGCACTCTTCCTTATAGTCAGGATATCTTGACCTCTAACAGGTTTTAGTTTTGAGTCAAAGGAATAAAGTTTAGTTTTGGGACCTTGGAGCATTATTGCTAAAAGATACATCCTGTAGTTTATGGCAGTGTTTCCAAGACTTTTAATATCTGTTTATTGTTTTAATGAAGATAACTCTAAAAAAAAAAACCAAAAAGCTTTATTGAAATGCTTTTACAGCTATTTAGTAAAAATCTAATCTATATTTTTTTTTAAAAATAAGACTTTAAAAAGTCTAAATAATGACGATTATAAAAATAATAAGCGATAAGATAGACAAATGATAGCATGAAAAATGGGCCTTTGAGTACCAGCTTAGAAAGAAAAACCTAAGAATTCTAATATGACACATTTTTGAATAAAATTAAAATACATAGGAGTGGTCATACAGCACAGTGAGAAATTTTGAATTCTCCATTACCGTGAGCTAAAAAATAAGAAAAAAACACTAGCAGAATTGGCAATATTGCTCCATAAGATATTGCATACTCAGACTGTGAGATTGTAAATAAGAAGGTTTTGGAGAACTAAAAAGTACATTTTCTGAATCTTCTGTAATTACTTTCTTGAGCTTTCATGATGAAAATAAGATGTGAGATGGGTCCATTTGTATGGAGTGTATCTTATTTTGCTATATCCTTATAACATGTTTAATCCAAAGTAGTCTTAGCCGTGCAATACAATTAGGACATTTAATCCGATATATGTCACTTTTTCATTTCATTGAATGTCAGTAAGAAAGGGAAATAAACCTTGACAAAACCCTGTTCTCTCACATGTCCATCTTTCTGTATCTGTTGGGATTATTAAAGGGCACAGAAATTCCTCTGCAGCCAGATTTAGCCAAGCAGCAGCAAGGGCTCTGTGGGAGCCAGGCTATTCTTATTTTTGTAGAAAAATCTTGAGCTCTGCTGTGCGTGATGGGAAGGAAGGAAAAAGCTTTCTGCACCAGGTGGTCTTAAACTCTCCATTTTGAAAATGGATTTCGTACCCTCTGGAAATGCAGTCATTTTGCATACCAGTGAAGGGAACAAGGAACGTGGATCCACAAAGTCTCCTGTGCAGTGAGCTCTGGGATGAGCCACTGTGGTCCCTCCCGAGCTCACCCATTCTGGGAGCCACCTGAGGCTGAGGCATTAATCTTGCAGCAGTTTGTGTTCTGGTGGAGGTGGGATCCATCTACGTTCAGAAAACTTGTGCTTTTATTGATTCCTAAATCTAGCTTTTTCTGAACGCAAAACAAGTTATTTTGTGAAAGGTTGTTTCTGCTCAGGTTTTACTGTTGCTGTTCAGAGGTCACAGCTGTGGAACTAATGTAGGACTTTATGATTCTTTTTATTTTTAATGAGCTTGGTCCCCGATATTTCTCAGCTAAAAGAAAGGATTCTATCTGCAGTTCAAAATATTGGAGAATTGACTTCTCATTGATTACTGCCTCTGTGTGTTGCAATGGTTTCCTTTTTCTCCTTTTTTCGTTAAAGTTCAAATTTTGTTTCCTTGTACCTTCATTTCTCCTTCTTGCCTATTTTCCACCACTTCATTTTCTTTCCCTAACATAGAGATTCAAGCACAGTTTTCTTTCATTAACAATTCTTATTATCTGCTAAGGTTTGTGCTTCCTCACATGCACTTTCTTCCAAACCTAGCCTTCCCTCTCCCACTTCCACTGCTCTCACTGAAGCTGATTATTCAAACTTTTCCTTCTCTGGACTGTAAAATGTCACAGAACCATTCTTTTTGCCATTTGATGCAAAGCTGACTTAATCTGTCAACTGACATGTGAGAATTAACCTTTTCCTTCTGTGTTTTAAGAGGGCTGAATTTACCAAAAACACAGAGAAAGTATCAGTATGCTAGGGATCCTAAAGTAAATCATCTTAAATTAGTCTTCTCTTTGAATTTATATTCACTCAGGAAAGCAATTTATTTTGAAGATATGGGATTATCTCACAGTGGTTAAGTATGTTTTCAGCTTTAATTGACATGACAGATCAGTAGTGATCAGCTCTCATCAGTGGCTTTTCTTATTAACAGATTAGACTTTTTGAGTCTTTGACTCACTCTTGAAATTTCTCCGTATTAGATTTGACTTTCAGGCTAAGATTTACTTCTTTACGGAATCAGCTCCTTTGGAGGTAGTTGGTGACATTTTTTGTCTCTCTAATATTCTTGTCTAAGGGCATTGACAACTAAAACATCAATTATAACCCCTTAGTGCCTGTTTTCTGTAATGTCCTTGGAGTGTGATAATGAGCAAATCAGATTATTTTTTCAGCCATTTCCATAAGCCCAGTCTGAAGGACTAATTCCAACATGAGCAGGAAGTTTCTGGCAGCAGTTTTTTCCTGGGTGGAAACAAAGGGTGAGAAGAATAGAACTGGACTGAGATGCATCGACTAAATGTCTTTTAAATGTTTGTGTAACTGTAAACAATGCTAGCCAAACTGCAGTGAGATTTGTTTCATTTTATATAGCAGTAGACTATTTCCAACATTTCTACAAAACGTAGTTATCGTTCTGTCTTGTAAACCTTGTACCAATTTTATGAATTTGTGCAGTACAGAACTTAGAGAAACTTACTGGAAAGAAGAGATTGATTCCCCTTGTAGTTTTTGCAATTATTGTCTGTATGATTTTAGAGTGATTTCTTTCTTATTTCAGTGTAGTAGTTCCAATGTAGAGAGCAGGTTTTTAATGCTATTATTTTCTCCTTCAGAGCTATAAAAGGGTTCATTAATCAGAATTGAATTTTGTTCAGAATTGCAATTTAATAAAACCTTATTATTCAATCAGAATTTAATTTTTTTATAATTTCTTATAGCTCTAGGTTCCTTCTAAGACACCTTCTTTAGTTCTGCCATGATCATTTTTCATCATCAAAATTTCAAGTATTATTTTTTAAGTGCCTCAGTA
This sequence comes from Oreocharis arfaki, assembly GCA_013398015.1. Lineage (NCBI taxonomy): Eukaryota > Metazoa > Chordata > Aves > Passeriformes > Paramythiidae > Oreocharis > Oreocharis arfaki. The sequence goes on from VZRR01010087.1 coordinate 825,734, forward strand.
ACCTCCTCTTTTTTTTCCCCAAACAAGCTCAAAAACTAGAAGCCAGCCAGTCAGGCAGAAGACCTGAGTGATTTTTCTTACAGAAGTCTGAGGCACCTCTTAATCAAGCTAATATATGAGTAGTTACTTCCACATAAGGAAAGTTTGAATAAATATGTCAGGTGCTGTTACATAAAATGCTTTGTAGAACTCCAGATATACAATAACTTGATTAAATAGATGTGTAATATTGAAAGGGATTATTCTGCCAGGATGCAGGATCTTCTTTCCAAAAAATGCAGCTTCTGAATCTGAATTAATAAAATTGATACAGAAAGAAGTCTGAATACTCATTTCGTCTTAGAACCTTTTTTGTTTTCTTATCACGGGCATGGACAATAGAGTGGGGGTATTCATTCTCACTTCAGGATATTGTTGCTCTGACTGTAAAATCTATTCTTTGCATGATTACAGCCCTTTCTGCTCGTGGGGAATAACGTTTTTGCTTTCCCCATTCTCTCCTCTTAATGCTGAATGTGGTGGGAGTTCTAGAAAAATACACTCCCGTGGCTCTGTGGCTCTCAGCTGGAGAAAGAGCATTAAAGTTTCACGTTGGTGACTTTCCAGGCATTGCTGTCTTTCTCAGTTAGCACATGCTGTATCCCTGCGTGTGCTGCACATGGAGTAACGTTTCGTGATAAAACCACAAACATGTAACAGCCACCATCAAATCAGCAGCATGTTTTACTGATACATCCAAGTGATAATCAATGGAAACTGATAAAAGCAGAAATGGCAGAACAATCAAACAGTTACAGCTTTTGTGTCGTTGCCAAATATTTACTTCAGATGGAAACTGATGTTCTAAATTTCTGTGGGTCTGCTTGTTGTCAATGAAGAGGGAAGTTATTAGTGCATTTCTTTGGATTAATTAATTCTCCTGAAGTCATTGTCGCTTTTTAGCAGTGTCATGTTGCAGAGATGCCAAAATGAAATCAATCCATGTATAGTGACAAGGATCCAACATCATGAAATCCTTTATTTCTCTTATGTTTGTGGGAGCTTTGGAAAATTAATCAAATAGTAAAACAGGCACCACGAGGTGATCCTCAGAGTGGGTTGACTGACATGAAACTCCCATTACTTGCCAGGAAGTCAGTCTCTCTCTGTCTTTTCTCAAAAGGCTGTGAACATGTTGAATTGAATGCTGCTTCTACCAAATGTAATTGTTTCATTTCCTTATAAGTAAACTATGATTAGCACTCTAGCACCAGCCTTAGAGAAATCAATTAAGCACAGTTCCATCATGGTGGTTTCATGTTTGAACCTATAGTTTATTTAACAAAAGGTAGTAAGGAGTGGTTGTTGACAATTTTGTTTTGCAGAGTAAATTGTGAGCACTTTTTCCTTATAAAGTGTTTTCTTCAAGAAGAAAGAATACAGGATGAAGTATTTTTATGTTTTATTGAAGACAGTGATAGGCTAATATTTCTGAGTTCGGTGTTTTGGGGGGGTTATGGATGTTGTGTATGCAAACCTACACGCTTGGTGCAAAACTGCAGAAGTCTTTAAATCATTTTACAACCATGTTGATGTCTTGCAAGTCAGAGACATGTTAGTCCTTTGCACGAGGGATTTTTCTCCTTTTCCCAGTCTTTGTGAGAGTAGAGTTATGTGCCTTCAAAATGTAGAGTGTGTGTGTGTGTATATATATATATGAATTATATAAATATATATGTCAGCAAGTTTACATTCCAGTTAGAACTGCTGGTGAAAAAGGTGATGCTTTTGCCATAGGCAAAATGCCAATTTAATATTAACTGTGCAGCCTGTGTTTGGTGCAATTACCATGTAATTGTCATCATACCCAGGCATGCAAAGCTCTGCTGTGATGCACAGGAGGCTCAGCTGCCTTGGGCCTGTGGTGAAATTGTTGGGAACCCTTGGAAAAGGGGATTCTCCTGATTACTGGGTGTCAGTCTTCCGTTATTTCCAGTTTGATTTGCATTTGGGTTTCATTTAATTTGCCTCCAGTAATATGGCGCTGCAATAGATAGAGAAATTGTATTTTGCCCAAACAAGCTTCCTAATTTCACTGTCCTTTCATTCACACAGGTTTGTTGGTTTTTGGTGTTTTTTTTTTTTAAAGTATGTGAATGATAAACTTCAGGTGCTCAGAGACAAGTATGAATGCACCATCTTATTTTCTGTCTCTTATTAATGTCAAAATTTAGGGCATATCTACCAGATATTTTAAGCAAATCCAATTCAAGTTAGGCACATGGTTTCTTTTCTTGGCCTGTGTATCCATCTGGAAATCTCGTTGATTTAATGGTTGTATCCTCTACACTGAGGTGCCTGTGTCATTTAAATAATTGGGGCTGTTACATTGTCACACAACTTGAAACAAAAACCCGAGGCCGAATGAAGGCACTGATACAGGCAAAACTGGCGTTCCAGTAGTTTAATCAAGAAAATCAGTGCTGAAAAGGAGAAGAGAAGATGCTGGCTCTGGTGACCACATCTGGTGGCCACATCAGTCCTTCTGCCAGCAGCATTTGCCAGTGAAGCGATTCTTTTCTTTGTCTTCTGCTATCCAGACTGGTAATTCAGGAATCCATAGATCAGCCTGGTCTTATTTTGTGACTCTCTGCGAATTCTTATAGAGCAAACTCATCATTAAATTCATAATTGGTCTGGGGAAAAAATGGAGAGGGTGTTCTGCAGCCCACTGCATTGGTGGAACTTCTGAGTTGGAGACTTCTGATTGAAAAAGTTAGTAAGAAAACTGAGAAGCATATAAAAGGATTTATTGTTGATACTTTCTTTTTCTTCTCAGAAAGCATTTTAAAATATGGCTGTCATTCCTAAGAAAGGAAGTAAATGACAAAATATGTTTTCTTTATAGACAAATGATAATTTTAGAGTGGCAATAGAGAACCCGTCCGTGCAGCATTTTTCACTGTGATTCCAGGTTAGTGCTGAGACAGAGCAGAGGGTCTCATTCTCCCTAAGGTGATGATGGTCTTTTGGGAGTTAATGAACAAGGGGATTGCTGCACTGAGAGTGGCTCCTAGCAGAACTGAGGATTAATTGAAATCAAAATGAGAAAAAAACTTCATCATTAGTTATTCCCAGATTTTTGTGGAAGAGAGATGTCTCCCACCATTCTTTTCTGCTTAGACAACTTCCTCTATGTGCTAAATTCTCACTTTTGTGTATCCATATTGCATCTGAAAAAAAATAAAGAACAGCAAATCTTTCAATGATGTAAATTTGGGGGTGGAGGGAGGAATCCAGCTGTCTGTGACATGATTTTTTTTTTTTTTTTCATTTAAGACATGAATAAATATTTTAAAAAGCAACGAAAATGTATGAATGCCTGCTTGAATAACTGGAAGTGTTTGGGTGGCTAGTTCCTATCCAGCTGTTCTAGGCACATGGTCTCCTGGAACTGTTCCAGATGGTTCCCAGCCCATGATAAGGATATCACTGGGGCATGCTGCAGGCACCTTCAGATTTTATTCATCTTTTTTTAAATTACTGTCTTACAAAAGTCAGCCAACTGTGCAACTTGTGGTCAGTCACAGCTGAAAATGATAGTCCAGTGTTTGATTGTGCTTTTTTTAAACACTCATTCTAGGTATTTATATTTAAATATTCTTACTGTCTTTCTGTGTATGTCTAATGAGTGATGGACTGTAGCTCGTTTCTGGATATCAGCCTTTATGAAGAAAATGTGTTGATACTTATTCTTGGCCCTCTGATATCCTAGAAGCCACAGTGGCATGAACCTTATGATATGTGACATTTTAATTTAAATTATATATAGCAGGGCGAATGTTACAAAATGATTCAAAAAGTGACGATGTTGGCATTCTCCAGGTAAACAGGTTTTGTAAATAAAAGGCTCTAGAAAAAGTTGCAGCATTCCTGGGAATCTTTTCAATATTGTCTGGGCTTATTGTTATTAACTTTAAAGGTGTTCTGTGCAATTCTCTTACAGCCCAAAACCAGTGTGCACTTCTGAGCATCTATACCCATGTATTCATACTGAAACAAGCTTCACTGAGTTAGTTCCTGAGACTTAAAATCCTTTGTGTAGTCTAAATTTGTTTATTTTAGGCCTGGTGGTGTTATCTCGATACATTTTCGGTCAATACACCCAGTATTTCATTTAAAACATGTAAACATGATGTTTTTTCCCTTAAGAAGAAGAAAAGATTACTGATTATGCACTAGAACGTGGCTGAGCTTAGACTACAATGATGATGATTGCCTGGTTTACCTGTGCAAGGTAAATTGCAAAATAAATATTAAAATCATAGGTTAGTCTTCTGAAAGAAAATTCAGGAATATGTAAGGAAATAGCTGTGATCTCCAATCCACTTAGTTCTTAGGTGAAGGACCTAGAATACAGTCCAGCTAGATCCTAGATTAAGTGTATAATTCTAGATGTGTGACTTCAATTGTACTGAGGCCTTGTTATTAAGAGGAGTCTTGTGCAGCTTCTGTGAAGCAGTTGGAAACTCGCTGTCTGTAAAATGTGTACAATGCTCTTTTCAGGGTAAATGGGTGCTGGACACATTTGCATCAAGTTTTGAGAATTTGAGGGGGTTTTGGAGTTGTTTTTTTCCCCAGGGAAGCTGTAGTTTGTCCAGTAGGGGATTGGGATACAGTTCATAATTAGGAAATATTTTGTGATATAAGGGATGTTGCTTATCTAGCATTTCCAAAAATCACATTAATTTTGATGTGAGAGTGCTTCTATTGAAACTTCGCACTGAAGGTTAGACGTGGTTGAGTGGAGTTTTTGGAGCAAGAAAATAAGTTCAGAGTGTGACAGGATCAGCCTCAGAGACCAAGTCCCAGTTCCACTGACTGTTAGACCTTCGCATATTACAGCTCTGAAAATAAGGACTGATGATTCAGATGCGTAAAAAGGGAGTTTCTTTTGTGATTTAAATAAAAAATTTTGAATCCATCATTTTAGGACCTTCGGTGATATTGTATATTTAAAAAGACATTTATGTAATTCCTATAGGCTCTGTGGCTAAGGAAGAATATTCTAGGGGCAGTGAAAAAATCAGGTAGGCTATAGAATATCCACATCATTGTAAAAATTCAGGTTTTGGCTTTGGCATAGTTACAGGATTAAAAAAAACATAGCTGAATTTTATGAATGTCTTGGAAAAATCATCTCATCTTACTCTTCTGAAGTTATTTGTTATGCTGTGCAGTCTAACATCTGTTCAGAGTTTTAAAATAGTTAGAGATGACAGCAGTCCTCTTCTGCTGGAGCATACACAAGAGTACTGAACTGCCCCAGGATCTGTGTTTACAGAACATAGGCTGCATAAAATGCAGAAGATTAGGAAGATGCAGAGGGAGTTGAAACTGTAGACAGCAACATATTTCATGTATGTTTTATTTATAGTTGTGAAACCTGTGTTTACTGAGAGCTCAAGTAGGTGCATAAGCAGGCAAACAAAAGTAATAAAGTACCAAACAACTAGTACACTGCCAGCATAGAAAGAGAAGAAAAACAAAGAATGAATCTTTTTCTCATCTCTACGGATGTAGTTTTCTTTCTTAAACTCGCTGTTTGGCTTATGGAGAGGGCTCTGTGACACACCACATAGGAAGGGAGCCTGATCCACCCTGCAGCACACAGGGAAGTCTAATGCAATTTTGAGAGTTCTGAGTGATGTAAGTGCTCAGCCTCACAGCACAGGGCATAGGCTGTAGGAGAAGGCGTTAAAATCAGAGCATAGCCCTGGTGACTCTGTCTGCTCCCAAAATTTGACGTTCCCATGAGAGGTGTGGGTCCACAGTCCGCAATGTGCTTTAATTTTTAGACTTCATTGCACCTAAAGAGGTTTGCCCCTGTGATCTGTAAGTTTTTCAAGTTAAAAACAGTGCTCTTGGTGTGCCGAAATGTTGAGGTGGCCATAGCATGAATTCTGCTTCAGGATAGCCTGAGTGGCCTTGGCCTGAGCTGCTTCCTCTCAGGAAGGTCTTGCCAGGCTGCTTGTCCAGAAAGCTGAGAGTGAAGAACTGGTTTCACTCAAGAGGCACTACACTGGTAAGTACAGCTCAGCTGGGCACATTTCCTCTCTGCTGGAGCAAGGAAGTGCTGCTGTCTCAGCAGATGGCCAGAAATCCTGAAACACTGATTTAATTAACTGAAATCCCACCACCGGACAGTGGCTCTTGTGGCTGTATCTGGAAGTAGAGCAGAATGCTTCAGGGGTAATATTGTCCTTCTAAAATTGAATTAGGCAAACGTTGGGACATCTAGGGGTTAGGTAAACATATGTGGTGGGTTGGGGAGGAAAGAGTAAGTGCTGAACTGATAAGGGGATTGGAGTGCAAAAAGTCTTTTGAGAGCGCTGCTGTTTGTTCTCCTGAAGATAAGCGAGGTTGTGCTGAGCTGTTGGGTAGTCTCAATTGCAGTGGCTGGAAGTCAGCGTGAGTTTTAAAAGTTTTACAAGTGTGGTAGGAAGATGGGTATGAAAAACAGATCATGGGCTTAAAAGCATGTGATACTTCTGCATTATGTTAGCAATCCATTGCTAGGCAAGCTTCGGGTTTGTAGAAAAGAGCAGTGGTTATCCCAGCTGCCTTTTAGTCCTGCTGTAGGTAGGGGAGCAGGATGGTCTGTGAGCCCAGCTAAAACCCAGGTGTCGTTGCGTGCTATCCACATGTACACACAGACCCTCTCCTGTGAATGGAAACACAGCAGGGAGCATGATTTCCTCCTGGGAATACAGGAGCAGTAGAAAGGCTGTGCAATAGATTTGCTTCCCCTGTTTCACTGAGATAATGGTTGAATACTGGCTGGACACTGGTGGGAGGTGAAAAAAGCTAAGGCACTACATTGAAAGAACAGTCCTGAGACTAATTCTTATTTTCATTTTCACGTGCTCTGAGAAACCTTTGTCCTGTGTGCATGGTCCTTCTTCCCAAGGAAGGCCCAAGGCTTGGATAAGCTCAGTTATGTACAGTGAACTTCAGAAGTGGTTTTGCTGTGCTTTCTTTGCAGTCTAACTAGTGTTGCTTCCCTTTTATGAATCATCAAAGGACCTCCTATTTCTGAAATCCACAGCTCTGTACATAGAGATAGCAGGAACATACAGAAAGGCTATGGGTGATTGTTGAAATAAGTGTCTTGAGGAAGAATTCAGTAAGCCTCCGACAGAGGTGGTTGAAAAAAATAGGTGCAATGTTTTACAAATGCTTTTATTGTTCTGATGGGTTTGGTAGTTGCTTTCCAGTAGTGAATTAGTACAGATCACATCAGCTAGACTCGAGAAAAATGGCTTGTTTTTTACAACCATCTGCTTAGCTGTAAATTGCTTTCTCCAAGCTGTATGCAATCTTTTGCTTTGCCTCTGTCTCTGCTTTAGCTCATGCTTGCTATTTTTTATCTCCTCAGGGTGCAATTTACTGTATCAATCAAAATAGGATAAAAAGGTCAAAAGTCCTCGGATATTTTTATAAAAAAGGGAAAAAATGGGACTAATATAATCATCTCATACATGGCATTTCATTTATGTATTTTATTTGTTGTATTATAGCTCTAAGTGAGGTGAGTTATTTCGCAAGCAATGGTGATGAAACCAGACCTCCTCAAGCTCTGGGACATGGAGGGGAGAAAACAACATAGATATAGATATATATAGAGAGAGAGAGAGATCCTGCATCTTTCTTTAGTAGATAAAGGAGGCTTTATGATTGATTTCCCTGATTCATGTGAGCACTTTACTTACAAACCAGAGGATTTTTTTTTTTTTTTTTCCCTTCCCCAGATCTGGAAATCTGTTTTCCTCTCATCTGTGTATCATGATGCTGAGTGATTGTTAACAATTATACTGAGATTTAGGGAATATATTAGGCTTCAGTAAAGGTTGCTTCTGTAGAACTGATCTCATTTGTGGAGATCTTGTTCTGGGTTGGGTGAGAAGGGGGTGGTGTTGAGGGTTGGTTCTCTTTCCCCAACTCTAAGAACTGATGAAAGGTAACTACAGAAAGTGGAGGGGAAAGGAGGGGGAAAAAGCCTTGGCCTACCAAAAGCAAGCTCCAGGAAGGTGCTAAAGAAAGCAATTCTTTCCTGACACACCTGTATTGCTTATTTACTTCATTGATTCCCTTCCATAGCACTCTGGGACTCAGGTTATTAGCAGTGATGGATATGCAAAACCCTTCTAATTACTTGAAACTTTTTTCCTGACTCGAGTAGATTTTGAAGTTTCGAAGGAAAAAAAAAATTCAGGATTGATGGATTTAATTTTCTATGATACGGCTCTAGAGACAGAAGCCTTTATATTAAATTGTAAATCTTTGCAGGTTGAGTTTGTTTAAATAAGGCATCATTTTATGTTTAATATCTGGGAAAACCATTATTTATGAAGTGAAGAAGATATTTTTGTAGATGATGAAGATGAACAATTTTCGTGGGTTTATGATCACCATCAAAAGATGAGACTCTTGAAAAGCATTGTTTGGAATAGACAAAATATTTTTACTTGTCTTGGCTGCTAAAATTAATGCAGATATCCTTATTTATATTACTTTTGTGTGATATCCATATGCTTTGTAATGCAAGAAATATCTTCTAAAATCAGTGGAATAATGTCAGTTTCCTTTTATTAGAAGCCAAGATGGGTTTAAGTTTCTTGGTTGGTTGGTTTCTGATTTGTTTGTTTGTTTCTTTCTTTTTCTTTTTTAACATATAGCTTGTAATTAGGCTAAATTAAATGATAAAGCCAGGAGCTGACACATCAAAATGGCTAAGACCGAACTTAAGTGCTTAATTTTATGAGTTACATTAGATGATGTTAACCTGGAACTTTAAAATGCTGACTTCTAGCTCAGGTTTAACTGGGCTTTTACCCCTGAGATCTCTGCTTTCATTCATTTTGGGTGGTTGTTTTTATCTTTGGCTCCAGAGGAATACTAGAAAAGTTTAATGTGAGCATGGATTTGAAACCCATGGGTTTAAATCAATAACGCAATCTTTGAGAAGTTCAATAAGTGTATAAAAGAAAAGGACAGCAGTGTTTATCTTCCTTAACGCTATTTTTAAGACTTCAGATGTTTAGTCATTGTGCTAACTGCAAGTTGGTAACACGGCTGTATTAATCTCTATTGCATCAGGGTCCATTTAAAAAAATTTATATCAAATCAAATGAAAGCATTTCACTGTAAGTCCCATGTGAATGCTTACAGACTGTATAGCAGAAAATAAACTGAAAGCAATACCAAGTTTAAGTGCAGTTGATGTTTTGTTCTTTATAAATCTTAAACTCAGACTTGTATGAAGTAAATGAAGAATATTTTAAACTGCAAGTGCACAGACTCCCTCACTCTATGCTTGTTATCTTTCCAATTTCTTGAAAATATTAGTCCTATATTTTGAGAAGTTTTTTTCCCCACTAAACACGTGGTAGGAACATGTTTGGGCTCAAAAACTGTGGGTGTCAGCTCCTCAAGTGGATGTAATAAGGCATTATTATGTTGCTGAATGTTATTTTTTCTCTGTAAAATGGAATCGCGTAGTTCTAAAACAGTTTTTATGCTTTTTCCATTTTTCAAAATGTAAGGGGGTTTTTGTATGAAAAATATACTATAAATCATCTTAGCAGGATAGAATCCAAATTAAATTTACCCTGTAGATCATTTAAGTAGTGGATGGGAGTAAAGGGGCAAAAACTAAAAGGAAGAGCCAACGTATTTCAGCAATAAGCAAAACATGATGAGGATATTTTTCAGAGCTGTTCACTTCTGTTTAGAAACACACTGAGTTGGTAAAAATAAATAAAAGTAATGGGTGCCTCATTTCTAATAAATGCGAAAGGCAGCAAAGACAACCAAGAAGAAAAAGGTTATTTGGTATTATTGGAAAAAGTAAGACTGGTCATTTTTTATTTTCTGATCTATGTACTGGTGTTTAAAGGAACTTACTGCATACTTAAAATTAGGGAAAAAAAAATCCACCTCATTAGAGGCATAGGTAAAAATGTAATGATAATGAGTTTATAGAGTAATTACTCCAGTCATAGTATAAATAGTTTCATATATCAATTCCATGCACAAAAGTGAGAGAACCTGTTTCGCTGCAGGGCTGGTCTGACTTTTGAACAATCAATTTCTATATAAATGTAGTTATTTAGCTGTGCAGTTACAAGGAGAGAAATACCAGTAAATAGCAACGGTGTTAAAATATCAAGGGTGGCGATATTTTATTTAAAATAGTCTTTAGCAAAGGGAATGAAGAAATGTCCAGGGTAACCTTAGAGTGGCTAATTCAGTTAATCCTAGTAAAATAACCGCTGCATCATGGAACACACCTTGGGCTGCCAAATTTTACCAGAAAGCTCAGTAAATCTGTGAGTAGTAATCTCTCAGACAGCTGAGCTGTCTGCCTCTGTGCCAGGAAATAAACTGTATTTGAATAGGCTACTGTAACGTTATACTGAAACAACAAAACCTTTAGTTTCTGAGATGTTTAGAGAATTGAACAAAGTATCAAGAGAGGTAGAGGGATGAGACTGAAGTGAGTAGTCAGCGATTTTTCTGACAGTGAAATATAACTAACCTGTGAGTCATAAAGACACTAGTGGTGTCTCTTTGACAAGTTGAAGACCAAGTCAAATGCAGAACTGTCAAAGGGCCTTTTGGGCACTCAGCTGGCAATTGTACCTGCAGGAGCCCCTGCCTGTGCTGTTTGCAGGTCTGTTGTTGGGATGCTCTGTTCCAGAGGCAGCCCTGAAAATTCATCTGGTTTGCTGAGTACTTTTCTCCTTGTCTGCCCAGGTGGAAAACTACAGGGGAGTAGCAGGGACCAGGTTTCTTCCAGCAACCTCTGTTGTCTGCAGACTTGCTCCACACCAACTTGCAGAGTGTTGCCTCTGAATCTCTCTGGCACTACTAGCATTAAGGTGCTAGCAAAGGAGGGAAAATAGTAAAACTTGTGAAGCTGAGCATGTCTTGGATAATGTACCTGTCCTGGCCTTGGCACGTCTGTGGTTTGGCTGATATCCACCATCCAGCCACAGAGGTGACTGACACAAGGCTTTCCTCCCTTCTTGTTGGTCGTGGTTTAACGCCAGGCTATTGCACCACACACCTGCTTGCTCCTTCTCCCCCAGTGACGGGATGGGAATTGGAAGGGTAAGAGGGAGAAAATTTGTGAGTGGAAGAAAAGACAATTTAATAGGGAAAGCAAAAGCTGTGCACGTGAGCAAAACAAAACAAGGAATGAATCCTTGAATGAACCACTTCCCATGCTCAGGCAGGTGTTCAGCCACCCCCAGCAGGAGGTGGCTCCATCACACCTAGTGATTACTGGGAAAGGCAGACATCATGGCTGCACATGTCACCCTCTTCTTCTCCCAGCTGTTTTATTTTGCTGAGCATGACCCCATGTGGTATGGGATGTCTCTTGGGTCAGTCGGGGTCAGCTGTCCTGGCTGTGTCCTCTCCCAGCTCCTTGTGCACCCCCAGCCTCCTCACTGGTGGGGCAGTGTGAGAAGCAGAAAAGGTCTTGAATCTGTGCAAACACTGCTCAGCAGTAAGGAAAACATCCCTATATTACCAACACTGCTTCCAGCACAGATCCAAAATGTGGCTCTGTGGCAGCTACTATGAAGAAAATGAACTCTACTCCAGCCAAAGCCAGCACATTTGTGTTCTGTGCTCCGAAACACAAGGGGCCTTTATATCCTATTTCTAGAAAAGGTCACACATCCTGCATGACAGTGGATGGAAATGCCAAGATTTTCTTTGTTGTTGCTTGGTATATTAATATTTTAGAAGCTCAATCTGAAAAAGAAAATTAGAATATCCTAATTTTCCTTTTAATCAATGTTTAATGCATGGTTCATTAGCATAGCTTCACTTTATAAAAATTCTAAATATTTTTTCTCTGAAGAAACGCATAATGAATAAATGAGCTTGACAATACATGATTTCTGCTTTCTGCAGAAAATGACAAAGGTATATTTATTTTATTACCGGAATGGCTTTAGTGTTTACACTGCCACCATTATTGCATGTCTTTTGATAATTTCACCCCACGAAATTCCAGCCCAGGGAAGGCCGTACTGATCTTATGATGCTGCTCTTCCAGCAGCACTGGGAGGGATGATGCTGTTCAGTAACAGGCTGAAGGTCACACAGGAGGAGAGTGGGGTGGCTCCTAGAGCGGAGCTGCTGAGCAGGCAACCTCTGCTTTCTTCCTCCTGAAGGTTTTAGTCTTTAGAAATTAGTTCCTTTGAAATAAGAATGAATACAATCAGAATGACCTGTTCTGCTCCTTTTGTGTGTATGTGATGGGAAGGATTTGGTAGCACTGTCTATGGGCAGTGTGAATTGTGCTGCCTTTCTTTCACCTGAATTCAGAAGAGAATTATCAGGAGCACAAAGCTGAGTTCCGTTCAGTTGATTTATGATTAGGAATTCAGGAGAAGCAAATGTATTCCTCAAATTTCATAGGGATGTCTTGTCAGAGACTAATTTTAATCCACAAAATGATCTTAAATGGGGCATAATGACTTTCCTGATTGTTGCTTTCTGCTGCCATTGTTCTGAAAATGGAATCAAGCCAGAGTCTGGTATGTATGACCAGTATGTTCTGGCAGCAAGCATGTCAGATCTGTGCTACCTATTGGAGTTACCATTATTTCATAATATTCCGATTCTCAAAGTTTCCTCTTTTGTTGGGCTTGGCAGGTGGTGGCAGAGCATGGGTGGCTTCGAATGCAACTGCCTACTTCAAAGAGAAAGTATTGAGAAGAGATGTTCACTCAAGTGTAGCAGGGCCTTTTGTGAATGCTGCTCTTTTCTATGAATAATTTTATCTCATATAGAAAATAACCATATTCCTGGTTTTCCATTGGAAAAAAGTTTCCATTCTCCACAAATAAATAATGATGTTGCTGATGGGTCAGGTACCATCCGTAGTCAAGGGGTATTTCCTGCAGCTAATACACTCCCTGTGGCCTGAAACATGCTCACCCAAACCCTACTAAATTACAAATACTTTGGCTGGTCACACTTTATTAGTTGCATTAATAACTTGTGGACAAAAACACTTGACTCCCTAGTACTTTTTTATGGTGTGGATTATTTCAGCTCAAACAAGAAACTCATTCAGAAGGCTGAATCTACATAGTGCTACATATGCCATAAGGTCATTACGGTACACAGAGTTTTCTCTTCGGAAAAAAAAAATACTCTACACAAGACTAAAACTTTGTGTTTAATAGGGCAGCTTTAAAGATTTTTAGTTTTTTAGTCAGCAACTTCATAGATCTCCAGAGAGTGGCCTGTTTGACTTTTAAAACTATTCTTTCTCTGGGTTCTAAATTATATTTAGTATGCTAAGGAAGGGTTATTCTGGAAAATGTTCCTGTATTTGAACTTCAGCAGGGAGTTGCTCTATGTGTCAAATTGTTCTTGTCTCTAAAATGTGACGTGTGCAGATCTCATAAATACAGTAGCAGAGGCATGTTTATCTCCTGCCATAAAGTCAGTGGGCATCATTTGTGTGGAGCATCTGATAGTAGCTAAGGATATTTTAACTGACACCTCTGAGTGGCTTCAATTATTTTTTTCAAACCAGGTATAAAAACAGGTACAAAGCAAATAGCTCACTGAATTACTGAGGGGTTTTGAGTTCCTGGCAGAGGCACCCTGTCTCTGTGTGGATAAGCACTGGCTTGATGTGACCTTGAGCTTTTTAGGAGAGGAGTCTGCGTCAAGCAGTGTTCAATGTAGATATTATTACTAGACAAGTGTCTGAATTTCTGTGTGTATTTTAAATTTTGTCCAAAAAATTAAATAGAAAGTTTTGCTGTAATATGAAAAATGGTCTTGATTCTTCAGGGCCAGGTTGGAAATCTTGCATGCCTTTTTCATGATAAGCTAAGGATCCATTGTACTTCTAGCTTGGGCTTGAAACAAAAAAATGTAATTTCTCTGAGTATTTTTTGCTCTTACTTTTGAATTGGGAATTATTGGAGTTACCATTATTGTATTTTTTGAGTATTTTTTGCTCTTACTTTTGAATTGGGAAATATTCAATGTAATAAAGTGAAAAATGTATTTCACAGTTTTTTTAAAAAGTCCAGAGCTGTTGCTTTTATTAAGTAGCTGGAGGCAGAAGATTGTAATGTTGGCCTTGTAATATTTGTGGGGAGGAACGTGGGAAGAGACACATCCAGCAAACCCGTTAAGCCACTTAGGAGTGAATTTGCACCTCTCCTTACAATTACCTCATTTGTTGTTATAATTGCCACCTTTAACAAATGGCCTCTTGAAGGGCATCAAACTCCATGATAGCAAATATAAGTCTTACATCTTTTCATCCTTTTTTATTTATTTCTTAGATATTTTTATCTGAGTCCAGTCCCTGGCAGATGTTTTCAAGAAGAGTTTTGAAGGTTTTTTTATTTATAAAGATGGTAATCTTGGGCAGGCATAATATAAAGCAAGGGTCTCATTTTTATTTGGTCTTTTTAAGTATTGAATGTGGCTTTCATCTGTGCCTTAGCTGTGTGAGGCTTTGAATATGGTATGAAATCAGTTTCCATTTATTCAAAATCTTTCTCATAGCTGATGAATGCCATACATAATGAAAGACTATATTCATTTATCATCCATAGTAAATCATTGATCACAGAGGTATCTCGTGGAAAAACCTAATCAAAGCTTTTCAGTTTTTCTGGTTGGTTAGATTCGAAAGAGCAAAGAAATGATTGCTCAGTTAGTTGGTTAAACATTTGGTTTATTAGATGATACTCACAGACAGTTTCTAATGCGTTTTGTGGTTTGCAGACGAAAGTTTGTCGTTAAGGAGATTAAGGCAGATGGCAAAGGCAATTCTTACCTCTTGAAAAGCATGAAGCCTGTGTATTAGTGTGAAATGTTTATGTACATGTAGGTATGCCACAAATAAATTTGATACCGAATAACTATCAATAATATGTTTTTATATCTTTGGATACAAAACCTAACCTGAGTTTTAAGTGAATTCGGTAGTCTGGAACCATTATGTAGCAATCCTGCTCAGGCTATATGCATTGATTAAGAATATCTAACTTTCTTCTCTTTTTTTTTTTTGCTTTTTTTTTTTTGTTTTTTTGTAAGAGAACACCTTCAAATTAAAGAAAATTGGTCTGTTGTTGAGGGAAGGGAAATTATCATTAGTTCAGGCACTGTCATAGGTCTGGATGGCTTGACTAACACATCTTGTTAATTTTTATTTCTTTTTGTGACCTACCTTTTAGGAAAGACAGAGAAGGCAAACCACCTATATCAGGAGAGGAATGATAATTCAGAAGTTCCAGCATAATTATGGATGAGGCATTTAAGTCAAATCCACATAACCTCCTTTTTAAATGCTAAAAGCCTCATTTAGTTCAGTGCTTCCTACCAAGGATTTACTGAAGTGTCCCCATTTAGTTTCTCCAAGGCTAAAGGATCCTGAGACACTGGAGTCAACAAATTAGCTGAAAGTTTTATTATCTAAATCTGGGCAATGTCTCAGGGTTTTGTAGCTGTGACCTCTAGTCTTTATGCCATTTACACCAAGAGAGTAACAATTCTTTGCTGTCTCAGGAGCTGCACTGACAATTTACATACTGAAAAGTGTGGTGGATTATACCAATCATAAATATGATTTTTTATAAGTCTGACTATAATTTCTCTATGATGTTAGAGGGTTTCATCTGGCCTGGTTCTAACAAAAATAATGCAATTCCATCCCCCCCCTTCCTTTTTTTTTACTATTCTTTGTCTGCCTTTTCAACATAATTTCCTTTCTGGTTACTTGCTCTACTTACTTTTAACAGTTACAGCATTTTTAAAGAAAGCTGACGGACAAGTGGGTTTTTTGGTTTTCTTTTTAAAGTTGATTCTGTCCATTCTGTAAGAACTGTGCTATTTCTCTAAGGCAAGAAAAAGAAAAGGCAAATACATATCTTAATTCAACCACATAATAGATTGCAAGGCCTTAACAAAATAAAGTGTGTTCAAACCTTGGTATGAAACCTTTATTATACAGTAAGTAGCCTCTCTGTTGTGAGGATTATTTAAAATTAACTTTTTTGAGAGAAAAGTAAGAGTGAGATAGGAGGAGGCTGAGCGTCCTGGATTATCGTTCAGACCTTCCCATCTGAAGGGATACATGAGTATGTTCAAGAATTAGTGTGTCTTTAGCCAGTTCCTTGTTGGATCCCCAGTTTGTTCTTTTTAATGCCATGCATTCATTTGACTTTAATTTAGTGTATTTTTATGTCTTTATTTTGAATTTAGTTTAATTTTAGTTACTAGGCTATATTTTGTGCATAGCATAGGCCACAGGGGTAGAACTTTCAGAAAGGAGCAGTCCTTCTCAGGATAGATAATACTTGAATGATCAGGACATTTCTGCAATGTGGAAAACCGGGCTTCAAGTCTCTAGTGCTTTATTTTCACCCCAAAACCAGAATGTGAATCTCACACCTCAGGTGAGTGCCTGACCAGCAGACTGCAAACTATTGATTTTTATAAAGGGCTCATTTTCTCTCTGGCTTTGAGCACCGTGTTTCACTTGTGATTTGGTGGCCTGCTCTGTGGAGCCAAGGAATCCTGTTTTCTGCTTAGACTGGCTGCATGTGTTAAATGACAAGATATCCTGTCTGACCCTCACTGTTAAGATGAATTTTTCTTCCCTTGTGAATAAAATCTTCACCTGATAACAATCCCAATAATAAATATAAATTTCTGTGTCGTTCAGTTAAGGTCATTCTCGTTGCAGGCACAGAAATCTATATTTAGCTTACCTGCAGAGCAAAGGAATTATTTTTCTTTGTTTACAACATATTTCGGGCTGGACTGTGGGACAGCCCAATGGCCTATGTAATGTCATGGCTTCCTGTTGTAGATTTATTGTATTACTGACTCTCTTACCCAGGAAAGAGTATTGTATTCTCTGTATGAAAATAAATACTTGATCAAAATTTACAGACCATTAGAACATTTCTTTATCATGATCATGGATTTCTGTCTCAGCGAATAAATAAGTGCTGCAGTATGTTCTCTTATTGGCATCTGAATGTTAGTACAGTGGATATAATGGTGTCAGGAGAAAATAATTTGCAACTGATCCACTGAGATGGATCATTCTAATTAATATCGTCTTTGAGACTGATAATTTGCAGTTTTACAAGGGGAAGGAAATGTGTGTTGATTTGGATTCACTGCAAAAATTAAATTTCATTTTTCATAGGTACTATTAATTCCGTCTTTCAAATTGGATTACTCCTGTTTATGGGACTAGAATCAGATTATAGGTTCATATAAGTTTATCTTTTGGGCACTGCACTATTAAGGGGTTTTTTTTTTTAATATCACAAATCACCTTTGGCCCAGGACATGCTTGTTTTCCTGCTGAATAGTCCTAGAATTTTTCTTCTGCTGTAGTCTGTCCTTGAGATGCCAAATGTCATTTTCAAAATTTTCATTTGAGATGAACTCATATATTTTGTTTGCCAAATTCTGGACTTTGGGCAGAGAAGTTATTTTCTGCATAGTTCTTCACATGGTCAGAGGCAATCTGATCACCACACTTGGGCAAGGAGAATTGTTTCCATTTCAGATGGATGGATATCATGGGGAAGGAGGAAAGGGATGGGGATTCATAGCGTTGTTGTCTTCTGTTGCCTCTCCAGTTTGCTGGTGCCACTCTGTCTCCTCCATTCTGTGCTTTTCTGCCCCTTGAGGACTGAATATTTAGGCTTAATGGGGATGTGGAGCTCCATATAGAAGTGTTTGGGGAACATGTAAATTGTGATGGTAATGACTTCTTGGCCGTAAGTGTTATGTCCTTCCATGAGTCTTCTAAGTAGGTTCTCTCTCTTCCCTTCCTGCTGACTTAAATATAGTTTATTCTTCATCTTTGCTTATTGTGCAATTTGCCCCACCCTCACCCCCACTCAATTTAGTTTTTCTAATGTATCCAATCCTTGGAGTGCTGTGGTAATCTCACAAGTGATACAATCATCTGTTTGAAATCTCCATTGGCTCCATAAGGTTGTACAAGAAACAGTTCTGGAAAACGTCCACCGAAAGTGTCTGTGATCTCTTTGACTAGAACCTACATGTATTAGTACTATTTAACATTAACAAAAAGAATGAAAGGATGAGTAAAGTTTCATACCTTACTTACTTTTTGATACTTAGGTGCAAATGTGCTTAAGTGTGAAGGAGAAAAAGCCTTCTCACGAGGAATGAGAGATGTGTTTCTGCGTGTGTGTTTTCACACAGAGGTCATTGTGGCTGGCGTCACGAAGTGCAATGCACAATGCAGTTTGTTACTGGTGACCTTAAAAAATCATCTGGGAAAGTACATCACCAAAAAAAGATGTGAAGAACACATGATAAAATAATCTTAGTTGAACTTAGCACTTACCATTTAGGGATATGCTGTTTGCAAGCATTTTAGCAGCTGCAGATTAGCTTTACCTGTAATTCTCTTTTCATACTGTTTAATCAGAAGGATTTAAATAATTCCATTCATACAATACAATCCTGTTGGTATTTTTGGTCCAGAGCCTAGATAGACACAGTCACTTTGGTGAAAATCTGAATGCAAAATAGAGAATTTCATTTTCATATCTATTTTGCAAAGAGGCTGTAATTAACACCGTTTTTAGCCTCCTTAGCCATGGTCTGAACTTAAGCCCAAGCCTGCTCGCAAAGTGCAGTGCTTCAGCGAAGGAGCTGTTCCTGGTGCTGGAATGGATCTTAGGCTGTCCTTTCCAGCCTTTGCTGCAAGGGTCCAACACACAGATCAGAACTTTTGCCTCACTACAAGCAATATCTTATCCAGGTCCATTTTTTTTCCTGTTTTTTCCTTTTTTGATGGTATCTCTAATAAATATTTGTTTGTCTCGGAGTCAAGCGATTGTTTCTGAAACCATCAGCTGCACCTAAGCATTTCTCAAGGTTTCTCTGGTAACTCATGGCTTTTTTAATGCATCTTTAAATACGTATGTGATCGTTCACACTGCATATGGTGATCCTGAGTGACCTCATTTGGACTTCCTGGAACCTCTCTGTGTGTCACAACAAGTGCTGCTTTAATAGGGTTTTCTGCAGTGGGTTCTCGTGCTTTCTTCTGTAGAGGTGTGACACCAATTAGCAGCATGCGTGCATATCACATCTGCCTGTTTGGGACGGATGGCAGGTCTTTTAGCTAGGATTATGGGATGCCACAACATGATCAACTTTTGTCATATTGTAGCATTATGACTGTCAAATGTATATTCTGCAAGGCTTCTGTTTCACATGACTGAACTGGAAAAGTTTGAACTCGCGTGTCATAATGGCAGAGCAGTTATTGCTGTTACTTGCTTTCATGGATTTGAAAAAGAATTTGTTAAGGGCACTAGAGGACGTTGTTTTTAACTTTGCTGAAAAACTTAATGCAGTTAGAAAAACCAAGCTATGTTTGACCTTCAGGTCACAGAATCACCAAGGTTGAAAAAGTCTTCTAGGATCAGTACGTCCAACTGTTAACCCAAATCCGTGCCTAAACCATGTCCCTAAGCACCACGCCTACATGGCTTTTAAATGCCTCCAGGGATGGTGACTCTACCACTTCCCAGGACAGCCTGTTCCAATGCCTCACCACCGTTTCAGTGAAGAATTTTTTTTCTAATACCCAATTTAAACCTTCCCTGGTGCAATTTGAGGCCATTTCCTCTCATTCTGTTAGCTGGGAGAAGAGACCAACCCCCACCTCACTACACCTTCCTTTCAGGGAGTTATAGAGAGCAGTAAGGTCCCTTCTGAGCCTCTTTTTCTGCAGGCTAAACCACCCCAGTTCCCTCAGCCACTCCTCATAAGACTTTTGTGCTCCACTCCCTTCACCAGCTCCATGTCCCTTCTCTGGACCCGCTCCAGCACCTCAGTGTCCCTCTAGTATTGCAGGCCCCAGAACTGCACACGGGATTCAAGGTGCAGCCCCACCATAGTAGGTATTACCTGAGTACAAGGTTATGATACTACATTAAAAGATTATTCTTTGATAGATCATCCAGCTCTGTACTAAATTTTGAAAGAAACACATTTCCCATGTGGCAGGTACGGGTAAGTTAAAATGTCCATGCACACTTATGAGCACTTGGTACAGCTCTTCCAGGAGATAGCACTCTGTGACTCTATCCTTACACACTTTCATGACAAACAGTTCAGGATATAGAGGGTTTTAAGTCTGTAATAGGGTATTTATAGCCAAGGCAGGTGGGAATTTGTGTCCAAAAGTTACTAGAAAATGCTCATAGAAAGGCAAGACTCCCCACCTGTGTAGGTTGTACTGAAGCTTTGGTATGAGGTCTGCCAATTCCTCTCAAGACTGTGGAGAAGAATTTCTCTTGGATTTGAGGCAGCTTCTGATGTTTCATAATCAGAGGCAAAAGATGAATGCAGCAGTGCCTGAGTAAATGTGGACTTCTTCAGTTTTTCTGACTAGTGGACAATTTTAAGTAATAGAACATTTTTTCCTTGGCTGATAACTTATGACCGTTGTCATGGGATCTGAATGAAACAAAACCTGAACAATTTTTTCAAGTAAGTTATTTTATAGATAGGCAAGTACTGGGAGGAAGCTGATCTCCAAAGCAGTACCTCATATCCATCAGGCAGAAAGGCCAAAAGGGGTATTTTAAAATAATATATGTACGGGGGCTTAAATCTTTTTCTTACGGTAGATTTTTACTACATTTTTGGGTCTGATGGGAACATAATTTACATACTTGTTCACAAATGTTCTTACTAATCCCTGAATCAGTGCTGGTGAGATGCACTTCTCATTGAACCATTAATTTGTTAAACCAAAAGCATATTGAAAGGCAACGTTTAGAGGAAGCCCGAGTAAAAACATTGTGAAGGAGCAGATAAGTTCTTCTCCTGACATTATCACATCATTCAAGCTGCAGTTGTCAACCCTAATGAAAGGTGGTGATGCTGATTTGAGCATATTGCTTATGTGATGTGCAAGAGCTTTGGGAGATAAGGAATCCCTGTTGCTATCATTTATAATTAAAGTGTCCATCACTTTCCTCTGAAAAACTGCTTGACGAATAAATAATTAAAGATCTGATTCTGATACACTTAGTTGAAATGCGACTTCTGAGAACGGTTCAAAAGCAGTAAATGGAATTTCTTCAAAGTAAGGCTTCAAGATAAATAATAGTATTACAATCTCAGTCAGAGCCAGTTCTTGTTTGTTGAGGCAGGAGGGTATTCTGCTTTATATGCTTTTAAACCTAATCTCACAGACATCTTAAACTTCCCGCTTGCAAACAATGCCTGTTGTTGTCTATCATTTTATCTTTTAAGCACAGTATAAACTGGTATTAAAATTAATGGCTAGCTAATTGTTGCCTGCTTTTTCAGACAGCCAAAGATAAGTTGTCTGTCTCATGGTTTGTGCAGTATGGAAGCTTTATAAATAGTGTTGAGTTATCTAAAGAGTTTATTTTATTGCAAATATGTGTATTTTAGAGAGGATTTTTCTTTGATTTTTGTTTCACTGAATTGGTATTTCAAAGAATGCTTATGCTAAAACGATGCTTATTTTCGTAGTTTCTAAAACAATCAAAAGGTTTGAGGGGAATTTTTTTGAAACACGAATTATTTTACCTACTTCCATTGTGTCTCAGTAATAACCCTGCTCCCATTATAGTAGAAATAACTTGCATATTGTAGCTACGCGAGTCCCTCGCAGCGTTGGCAGGGAGAATGTCGCTTGATTTGGTACCTTAAAATTAACCTTTTACTGCCGCATGCGTATGTTTGTCATTTATCCCCTTTTTCTCAGGTGCAAAGAGGGCTACCAAGGAGTCCGCTGTGACCAATTTTTGCCGAAAACCGACTCAATCTTGTCAGATCCAAGTACGTCAAATGTTTTTCTTATATTTTTAATCCATGCTGGGGGCTGCTCTTGCCGTGTGAGATGACCCTTTGCCTGTAGTCAGCCAGTCCGTGCCAAAGGCCGCTGCAGCTGTGTGTAAAGAGCAGCGGGGCTCTTGGTAGGGTAAAAACCACATCATCCAGTCTCTGTTCTTACAACACATGTGCTGCTCCAGCAGGGCAGTCCAGCAGGGCACTTGATGCCTTATGATTTGGAATAATACTGTCCCTGCTTAGAGCCAAAACGTTTGTGTTTCTCCACTTTTGACTCAACAACAAACAAAGTTACGTAATCTAAAAGGAAACCCAGTTATGAAGTGCAAAGTAGTTCCTTCAAAAGAAAATAAATGCACATTGTGTGGCACTGAAGAGATTATCATCTCCTTGGAAATACTTTATATCAGTTTACATGAAGCTTAATTATTTTTCACTTTGACAAGTGATTTGTTGTCTATTTGCATCAATAACAAATAATAAAGGTTTACTTTCAGGTAGTAATGTGGAGACAAAGTAACTTTCTATTACACTGGCCAGTATATGTCAGAATAAAATCTGCATATGTCTTCTCTTACTCCACTGTTTCCCTTTCTAAATTCTCTTGACTAATAAAACTATGTCAAAAATATTATCCAAGATGAATTTTTGAAAGTGAATCCATTTACTAAGTAATTATTATTATCTTAAATTTTTTTAATGAAGTGACATACAACAAAGGGTCATATCCAATCTCTTGGTTTTGTTCATATGCCTGAAAACTGTAATATATTAAGTCTTCTGTTTTCGGGTGCTCTTTAAAGTTAGATTTGAGTTGTTGTGTTTTGTTTTTTGAAGAACAATGCTTGTTTTTCTTGTCTTTGTGCTTTTGTAATTTATTTTCTTGTGCTTTTCCATGTGAAAACCTGTTCCCAAAGGCTCCTGTTGCTTTGTAGTTCTCTGTGTTGTGGAGCTCCCATTACGGTTTGCTTTGTGTTTGGTTTATTTTGTCCTTAGCTTGACCTTCAATGGTAAAATGCAGAGCTTGTAATGAATAGGTAGATTTTACCTCAGCCAAGTTTTGTGTGCATGTGTCAGTGTAGAAGCTTTGTATATGTCAAAGAAAAAAGTAGTTTGTATTCTAAAACTGGGGGAAAGGACAGTTGATTTTCAACAGGATATGGTGGTACCTGGTTTTCACAGGTACCTGTCTGACTCTGGCTTTCTTCCCTCAAGAGCAGAGGCAAAATCCAACAGATTGCAGATGCACCGCAAAGCCCCGAAAAGGCTCCCAGATTAAGCTGCAGCTAACAAGACCAAAAGCCCCAGAGTGTTTATCTAGTGCAGACAGTATTGTTGTTTCTTTCTTTGTGTTGGTTGCACAGACTTGCTTCTCTTTGTTAGGAGATGCTTGCTCTGGTTGGGTTCTGGCTGTATTTTTTCCAGTGTGTTCTTCAGACACCTGATCCTGCTCGGTGAGTTAAGTTCTGCTGAAACATCCTCTCTTACACCTTCTGACATCAAAAGCTTTTTTTTTTTTTCTTTTTTTTCTTTTTTTCTTTTTT